>JANAVB010040810.1:0-23410 GCA_029216955.1 Iris pallida | reverse complement strand
TGTGTGACCCAGATCTCTAGCCTGATCCACTAGCTTAGAGACTAAGGCTCCCTAGTCTAGGTTTACTATTTCTGTCTTTTGAGGTCTGGATTGTATATATTCTTTCATTTCAGTATTAGAGTCTTGTTTTGAGCTGGATGTTCTGTTTTGTTATGTCAGTAGACACTTAGACTCTCTGGTTGTATTTATGTGGATTTCTTTCATTCTAGTGTTTATCTATCTATCTTTTCGTCTTATCGTTCTGCTTTAGATGTGATTGAGATTGTGTATTGCTATGTCACCTCCATTCGGAGTGTATATACTGTACAAGTACCTTTATATTGTTAGATGATTGACCTAGGATAGTATTCTACCGCCGACACTGTGGCGTAGGCTGGGTGTTGTTACGTTCTCGTACCCTCACAGTGGGTGCGGGTCGTGACACATGGTGCAACATGCAGGACGGCGACCGTTGTCAATACTCCAGGCTAGACAGGGCCCTCACGAATGCTTTCTGGCACGACATGGGGATCTCCACCAACCTGTCCCATCTCAACTCTACAGAATCAGACCACAACCCCATGTTAGTTGAGATAAAAAAAACAAGACCACTTCATCCAAAAAGAATTTCCAATTCCTCGACTTCTGGATCGGGCACCCCCAGTTTCTGGATATAGTCGCAGAAGCATAGAACCTCGAGGACTTCCCCAACCCCCTTATCCGGGTGAGCAACAAGATTAAGGCCACCAGGAAAGCCCTGTCAGCATGGAGCAAGCTCGCCTACGGGGACATCTTTCAAGCCATTCGAGTAGCCGAGGACGATGTCACCCGCACCGAAGCCATGGTCGTCACGGATCACTCGTCAGCGACTATAAGAGCCCTCAACCTCACCAAGGTTATGCTTAAATTCAGAATCAAAGTGGGGATCGATTTCTGGAAGCAAAAAAACGAGGTTGAAATGGGATAGCAAGGGGAAAAACTCAAAGTACTTTCATGCCTACGTTAACGGGCGCAGACAAAAGCTCTCGATTCACTGGACCTCTGATGACAATGGGAACATCATTACCGGCCAAAAGAGAATCCAAGAGACGGCAACGGAATTTTACTCCAAACTATTCTCCAAAGATACTGTCCACAAAGATAGATCATTCCTAGATCAAATCCCCCTCCTCATTAACGACACAGACAACGCCCGATTGAACCTCCGCACGAGCAACAACTTATGGAGCAGGTTCTTGAAAGCTAGATACTTCAAACACATCCACCCCTCGATGGCTATTTCCAACTGCAGATCCTCAGCGGCCTGGCGTCGCATCCTTATCGGTCATAACCTTGCCGAACCTGCGATGAGACTTCAGCTGGGAGCAGGAGATTCAAACCCATTCCTTGAGAGATGGGTTAGAGACAGCATGATCCCGAGTCTTACCGAGATCCCGAGAGATTATAGGATCAGATACCTGTGGGACCCCACTACTGACGATTGGAACTGGAACCAAATTCGTGAGTAATCCGGTATCAAAGCGGCAGACAGCATCCGTGAGCACGGATTACGCATCGGCGGTGATGCAGATGTGTTAAGATGGACCCTCGAGGCATCCGGGGCATTCTCAGTGAGGTCGGCAAAAACCGCTATCCAGAACACCGGTCAGTCGTACCTCCCTATGGCCCACTACTGGCATTTCTGCATCCCCAAGAAGTGGTCCTTCCTATTGTGGAGAGTCCTCAGTAAGAGACTGCCGACAGACGACATCCTTAACACCATTAGGATTAGCTTAGCATCAACTTGCTCCTGCTGTTCCGTTCGCCGGATGGAGACTATCGATCACATATTCCGACAGGGGGAGCTGTCGGACATGACGTGGACTACCCTTTATAAGATTTTCAGTATGGAGCTGGGCGGCGGACGCTTCCATGATCTTCTGGATTCCTAGGATTCTGCTTCCCAAGGCCACCAGATCATCGCAGCAGCTGCCACTTGGGTCATTTGGAAGAATCGCAACAAAACAAGATCACGAAGGTCACTAATACTCGACGAACCAGCTCTTTCGAGAAATAGTCCGACAGTGCCGTAAGCGGAGCCCCTTGTGTTCCTACAGTCCGAGAGCATTTTGGTCGGTGCTATCCGGTAGCCCTAGGCGATAGATTCGCCTTTCTCCCTCCTTCTTTTTGTGGTATACCTGTATAGGCTTCGGCATTTTGCGCCTTGTATACGGTTTGTCTGCGGTCTTTGTGCCGTCTTTAATAAATTGAGGGGTTTTCCTAATATATATATATATATATATATATATATATATATATATATATACATGTATATGGTCATTATACAATACATAGGATGTATCAATACATCCCAAACAATTACATTAAAAATGAATTGGAAATTGTGAAAGGTGTTTACTTTGACTTTCACTATACCTGTTACTTTGACTTCGGCTTTAATCTGAACCATTAGATCAACATTCAATGATTCAGATTTGGGATGTATCGATACAAATTTTTACATGGAATGTATTGAAGAATTTTCCATATATATATATATATATATATATATATATATATATATATATATATATATATATATATATATATATTTAAATTATCCTTATATATATATATATATATATATATATATATATATATATAAGGATAATTTAAAATAAAAAAAGAAAATTCTTTATGGAGAGAAAAGAAAAAATATTCGTCTCTCTTTTTCTTAATAAAAATATTTCCTAAAAAACAAGCATAACAAATAATGTATCTTTCAAAACAAATCTATTTAAATCTAAATATTTTCGTAAAAAAAAATATAATGTATAATCTATCTTTCAAGGAAAATTAGAAAATAATCTATCTCTAAGTTTATCTTCAAAAATAAATCTAATTTAATGTTAATATTGATTATAATTTTAATAGTAATCGTAATGTTAATGTGAATGTTAATATTAATATTAATGTTGATATTAATATTAATGTTAATATTAATGTTTATTTTAATATTAATATTGATATCAATATTATAGTTAATGTTAATAAAATTTTAATGTTAATATTTATATTAAGGTTCAAATTAATTTTAATTTTTAATTTTTAATATTAAAGTTAAAAGGAAAATTAAAATTAACATTAAATAAAATTAAAATTAACAATAAATATTAAAATTAACATTAACCCTAAAATTAACATTAAAATACTAATATTAGTATTAATATTAATATTAATGTTAATACTAATATTAACATTAAAGTTAGAATTAATATATGACAGATTTATTTTGAAAGATAAATTATTTTAACAAACAAGTCTATCTATTTTTAAAAATAAAAAATAAATCTACCTATCTCCGTTTTAAAACTGTCACGAACCGATCCCAAATTATTGGGTCGAACCGGATCATGCACAGCCTGCACCATTATGAGACGGCGGCAGTAAGCTGTTCTATATGCAGGTATTCACAACAATATCTATATATTTGTCACAACTCGAATGTACGAAAATTTCTAAAACTTTTATTCAACAATTGAAAAGTACAACTGGAAATGAAAGAACTGAAATAAAGTGCTGAATACAAAACTCCAAAATAATAAAACTAGAAAAAACTGGAAACGACTACCTAAACGGTCGGCTCGTCGGCCTCGGGTCCTGCGTCCTCCAAGGGGGACTCCGGCAACACCATAGGGTATAAAACCGGGTCATAATAGCTATTGTACAATAGCTCAGCATCCTCAATGTCACCTAAAAATGTGGCCTCCAGTCAGGAGGGAGCAAGTACGAATATGTATCTCATATTTTAAGCAATAATGGAAAAGTGCAGGCTAAATAGTTGAAACAATATTTTCCAGTAAATTAACAATTAAAAACAATGTGATTTGAATGTGTAATCGTCTATGACCGGCTTGGGTTATACTATAGCGTCCCAGCGACGCGATACGGCTTATCCCCATGTGTAAGAGGGGTAAGCTCGCACAATATACAATATGACGGATATTGGCCATAAACGTTATACTATTCCCCTAATCTCCACAATCAATATCAATCAATATCTGAACCCTAGGAGAGGGTTCCGTGTAGCAATATGGTTTAAACATGTAGCATGACAATTACTAAATAAAATACAAGAAAACATAAACGTAACTTGCCTCTGTTAATTTACTGGGTCGGGAATGTCGGTACCGAGGAGGAAGTCAAGTTCGTCTCCGAGATCCTACAGTTGAGAACCTTGACTCAAAACCATAATAAAACCATTCTAGGTGTGCTAGTTACAATCTCTAGATGTAGACCCTAGTCAGGTTTTATGTATTTAATAATTTACCGAAAATCTAGCGTCGCAATCTACGTTCGTTTATCATTCTAATTAAATAAGTCGATTACTGTTTAATTGGTAAAGATAGCAATTACCGGTTAATTTGGCAAAACCTTTGTATTTTAAATATATATATATAAAGCTAGGCTTTTTCTTTTAAATGAAAAAACATGTGAATTACTAGATTATTAATTATGAGAAAACTTATTAATTTTCTTTATAAAATAAATATCCATTTTTATATTCTACGCGTTTAACGGCAAAACCAACATTCCAGAAAATAATAAAAAACTACGATACACAATACAGGGTCACAGAGAAATAAAGAAAAAACTGGACTTATGCCCTTTACAAATTATTTACATAAATTAACTAATCCTAAAGCGAGCTCTGAGTGCCGCGAACGGTCCAAACAGTAGGCCGAGGCCCTGTACCAAAAATACTAAAAGTAGTACCAGTTCTAAAAATAAATTTTAAATTTTAATTAAAATTAAAGGGTCTCAGACTTGGTTGTGCAATCTCATGTTGCTGGCTAACGCCTCAACGTACAGGAAACCCTGTAGCGTTAGCATTTCGCCTAACGGGGATACGAAAACTCACAAAATCCACATTTAAAGCCGACAAAACCAATTTTGTAAATCGTTTGTAAAGACCGGATTTGAAAATAGATTCTTATTTACTAATATACTAAATTTAATTAAATACTTTTATTTTGAAAATTTTTCGAAAATTTCGGCAGCACCTCCTTTGTAACTGGGACAACCCAATCCTGGGAGGATGCCAACACCAATACAATAAAAAAATATCCCAAATCAGGGATCATACATTTCCAACTCAAAATGAATATCCAACCCAAACCAACCATAGCACAAATATAACAAAAATAGAAAATACGCCGCGACGTAACCGATACTCTACGTATCTCCCAAAGCAACCCAATATCAAAAATACCGAATCCCAAAACGGGATCAGGACCGCATCATCACAAACTATCAAAGGGGGACACGGGGACACAAAGTTTTACCTCAATTGCTCGGCTAGAGCTCTCAGATGAAAATATGAAAGAATAATCCACGCGACAGCGACGCGGGAACAAAACACCAGAGAGCACCGCGGAACAGCGGGTTGGAAAACCTGTGGGTCAGCGCTGGGAGAGCGGCCACGGGTCAGCGAGTCCCAAAAAATCAGATCAGGATAGCACGGCCATAAGGGCAGCGCTGGAACAGCTCGAAGGGGGTTGCCGGGGAAGACGTGGCAGAGCGCAGCCTCGGAACAAAGGCGGCGGAGACGCTGGTCTCGGGAGGTATGCACGGGCGGCTCTGGCTTCAGGTCGGAGGCGCCGGGGGTGGCCGTAAAGGGCTGGCGCGGGTGGATCTGGCTGCCGGGTGCGCGTTCGGGGTCGAGTGGGCACGGAAACGGTGCTCGGGGGTCGAACGTGCACTGTAGATGGCCGGGCCGAAGGGGCTGGCCGAGGCGCTGGTGGCGTGCAGGGTTTGGCCGACGCGGGAGGCGGCGCACGGCCGGTCGGCCGGAGTTGGTCGGGACACGATGGCTCGGGAAGCACCGGAGGGGCGCCGGAGTTGGGCGCGGTCTTGGGCGAAGCTCTAGAGTTTGGGGGAAAGGGGTTTGAGAAAGTGTGAGAAAAATTGTGATGGGAATGAGAGTGAGATGGAGAGAGGTTGGTGTTAGTGTTTTTTTTAGGGAAAGAGTGGGAGAGAGATAAGGAGTTTGCGTAGAGAAGAATAGGTGGAGTAGAGGGAAAAGAGGAGAAGAAGGAGAGCGGCCTGGTCGTGGGGAGACCAGGCCAAGGGTTTTGTTTTTTTTTTTGTTTTTTTTTATACCATTGTATATATATATATATATATATATATATATATATATATATATATATATATATTTATATATATATATATTTATATATATATATATATATATATATATATATATATATAAGTATTAATAATCAGAACATTTAAAAAGAGAAAAATTAGGGACGGGATCGGAACTGAGTTGGGTTTCGGGAAACCGGGTTCGAACTCGGAGTCTGATCCCGGGCACAGGATCGGGGCAGGGCAATAATCAAAAACCCAATGATAATTTTAATATAATATTTTTCCTAATTCTGACTAATAACTAATAGTAATAATAATAAATAATAACTAAACTAATTATCATCAACTGGCAAAAATCTATTAACTTAAAAATCGGGATTTTACAACCTTCCCTCCTTAGAAAATTTTGTCCTCAAAATTAAAGGCAGGGTTAGGGGTTACCTCAAGTCTCAAACAGATATGGATACTGCTCCCGCATCTTGTCTTCTCGCTCCCAGGTAGACTCGCCTGGTGAGTTGTGCCGCCACATAACTCTGACTATCGGCGTCACAGAATTTCTGGTTCTCTTCTCTCCTCTGTCCAATATTGCTACTGGCTTCTCTGGCATTGTGAGACTGGGTCCAATTTCTAGCTCCGAGTGGTCCATGATGTGGCTCGGGTCCGGGATGTAGTGTCTCAGCTGCGAAACGTGGAAGACGTTGTGGACACCTTCGAGATTTGGGGTAGAGCCACTCGATAAGCCACTTCTCCAATCCTGTTAAGTACCTCAAAAGGACCAATGTACCTGGGGCACAGCTTTTCTGCTCTGCAGAAACATATGGTTCCTCTGGTAGGGGAGATCTTCACGAACACACTGTCACCTTCTTCAAACTCCAACGGCCGTCGGCTGCTATCTGCCCAATGCTTCTGTCTGTCCTGGGCAATCCTGAGCTTGTCTCTGATCATCTTTACCTTCTCTGCTGCATCGGTCACCATCTCAGGTCCAAGCAATACCCTTTCTCCTACGTCCTTCCAAGCAAGTGGAGTGCGGCAACGACGTCCATAAAATGCCTCGAACGGAGTCATACCGATGCTAGCTTGGTAGCTGTTGTTGTAGGAGAACTCTACCAAGTGCAAATGGTCTTCCCAAGACCCTCCAAATTCCAAGACGCAAGATCTCAGCATGTCTTCTAGCGTCGGGATTGTTCTCTCTGATTGTCCGTCAGTCTGGGGATGGTAGGCGGTGCTGAACTTCAGTTGCGTTCCCAAACTATCATATAAGCTCTTCCAAAAGTGAGAGATGAACCTGGTATCCCTGTCAGATACGATACTTATCGGAACTCCATGAATCCGGTAGATGTGCCGTATGAACAGTGCTGCCAACTTCTCGGTGGATAGACCCACCTTGAAGGGAATAAAGTGGACTGACTTTGTCAGTCGGTCCACGATAACCCAAATGGCATCCTTCCCTCCTTGGGATTTAGGCAGTCCCGGCTGCAACAGTCCTGTTGGTCTCTGTCTGCTAGCTTTCACTTGTTGACAAATTAAACATCTAGCTACATACCTGGATACGTCCTTCTTTATTCCGTACCACCACACTATAGTACGCATATCCCAATATATTTTGTTTGCTCCTGGATATATGGAATACTGCGACTAGTGCGCTTCTTGCATCAGCTCGTTTCTCAGTTCGCTAGTTGGTACGCAAAGCCTTGTACCGTGCTTCAGTGCTCCGTCGCTAGCGATTGAGAATCTTTCAAGTGTTCCTGCCAGCACTTGATCTCTGAGTTTGCAAAGCATCTCGTCTTGGAATTGTGCCTCCTTGACTATGTCCATTAGACTAGAACGCACTTGCAACTGCATCATTAATGAATCAGCTCCTGGTACAATGGCTTCTCTTTCTAGTTTCTTTATTTTCTCTTTGAGCAGTACAATCTCCAGTCCAAGCTTTTCTATGTCCTCCAACAAATGATGCACCTTGGTCAAGAACATCGCCATCGGGTATCGACTAAGTGCATCTGCAACAACATTAGCATTACCCGAATGATACTGCAGGTTGATGTCGAAATCCTTCATCAGCTCCAGTCATCGTCTCTGTCGCATGTTCAGCTCTTTCTGAGTGAAAACATATTTAAGACTTTTGTGGTCTGTAAATATTTCCACTCTCTATAAAGGTAGTGCTTCCACAGCTTCAATGCAAATATTACTGTTGTAAGCTCCAAATCATGCGTGAGATAGTTCTTCTTATGAGTCCATAATTGCCTAGATGCGTAAGCAATTACTTTTCCGTGTTTTTAAAGAACGCAGCCCAATCCCATACCGGAAGCATCACTATAAATTGTGAAACCGTCGGTACCTGCGGGTAACGCAAGTATCAGCGTCGTTGTAAGCCTCTTCTTCAGTTCCTCAAATGCTGACTAGCAAGCTTCAGACCAAATAAATTCTTCGTTCTTCTTAGTAAGCTTCGTCATCAGTTCAGTAATCCTGGAGAAATCTTTTACAAACTTTCGGTAGTAGCCAGCTAAACCCAAAAAGCTTCTGATTTTTGCAACTAAACTTGGTGCAGTTCACTTCTCAATAGCAACTATCTTCATTGGATCCACCAAAATTCCTTCTCCTGTGATAACATGGCCAAGAAAATCCACTTTGTCTAAGAAGAATTCACATTTAGATAGCTTACCATAGAGCTTCTCATTCCTTAAAGTTCCTAGAACTTTCCTCAGGTGCTCTTTATGCTCTTCTTCAGTCTTCGAGTAGATCAGAATGTCATTGATGAAGACAACAACAAACTGATCCAGATATTCATGGAAGACCTTGTTCATAAGGTTCATGAATACTGCAGGGGCAATTGTCAGTCCAAACAATATGACCAAAAATTTATACTGCCCATATTTGGTGTTGAATGCCGTCTTTGGAATATTCTCCTCCCTGACCTTGATTTGATGGTAGCCAGACCTGAGATCAATCTTCGAAAATATCTTAGCTCCACTCAGTTGATCAAATAGGTCATCGATCCGGGACAGAGGATACTTGTTCTTGATGGTGATGTTGTTCAGCGCCCGATAATCAATGCACATCCGCACGGTTCCATCCTTCTTGGGCACGAACAAAACTGGTGCTCCCCAGGGTAAAGCCCAGTCTCTGATAAATCCCTGGGCCTTCAGTTCGTCAATCTGTACCTTCATCTCCTTTGCCTCCTTAGGGTTGACTCTGTAGCATCCCCGAAAAATAGGGAAAGAGCCGGGAACTAGGTCGATGGTGAATTCCACACCTCGATCTGGCGGCAATCATGGAAGACTATCTGGAAAGACGTCCATGAATTCTGCTATGATAGGGTGAGGAGGCCCGGGTTCTTCGGTGATAGAGGAGTAGGTAACACTCTTCATGTCTTTCGGAGCTCGAGTGTCACGACCCGCACCCGCTTTTCGGACGCGAGAGCGTGAGCAAGCCCAGCAACGCATCGAGCGGACTCCAGCCCATCTCGAATACGTAAACGCTGTCAAGGCTATGGTTTACTGTCAAATCATGGCAATGCAATCTATATCTCAATCCATAATAAGAATATGAAACATGAATGAACACTATGGGTCGTGGTCTGCAGCCCACTAGCATAAATGTCTGATAAGACTCTAAAGAATATAACAAGAGTCTTCAACTGAAAACAAGGAACATGATATCTTATGATAAGGTATGAGAAGCACGAGCAGATAATAAATACAATAACGGTACCTAAATCCCGCAAGAACTGCAAATCCTCCGCCATCCAGAACTACTAGCTAACTCCATGCAATCGCTAAACCTGAGGAGATCATCAGGTCCTCAGAGGACATAGCAAGATACATAATATACATGCCTATCTATCAGTTTTATCATGCACAAGAAAATAAACAAGAAAGAACAAGAACAAGACAAATGACAATGAACCCGAACACGAATACGAATATGAACACGAACACTAGAACAACTATGCATAATGAACTGCCGGATGAACGAAACATGATGATCAATGGAAGAAACCAAACCCTCGTCCCGAGTGTGGACTCACTGGTTTGAACTAAACACTAACCCTCGTCCCGAGTGTGGACTCTCTGGTCAGTACTAACCCTCGTCCCGAGTGTGGACTCTCTGGTCAGTACTAACCCTCGTCCCGAGTGTGGACTCTCTGGTCAGTACTAACCCTCGTCCCGAATGTGGACTCTCTGGTTAGTTCACGGCAAGGCACCCTCGTCCCGAGTGTGGACTCTCTGGTGCAAATACTACATCCTCGTCCCGTGTGTGGACTCTCTGATGTAAACACCCTCGTCCCGAGCATGGACTCTCTGGTGCAAGTCAAGTCAAGTCTACACCCTCGTCCCGAGTGTGGACTCTCTGCTGCAATAATCGACATCCTAGTCCCTAGTGTGGACTCACGGATGTAAACAGATCAAGAAAAACACCCTCGTCTCGTGTGTGGACTCTCTGGTGCCAAGGAAGCAATATCAAGGATTTAGCAGTTCACTACACGCACTCGTTCTGTGACACGACTCCAGCAAGGTACTGACGAGAAACTCCAAGTGTAAAACACAAGGCCAAAACATGAACATGGCTATAAACAATAAAAACAAATCTACAAAAAATAACACGAAAAAGTACATGTCCATAAATAATCCAAAAGTTGGAAACTGAAATAAAATGCATGTAAATAAAACTGTAGAGGGAGGCAAGGTATACTTGCCTAGAGGTTGCACGCAAATCCAATATCGATCTAGTCCACTGCTAAATCATAAAGTCCAAACATCACAACTGTCTCTGAAAGCTGAAACAGACAATACAAACAGTCTCAGAATAGTCAAATTAGCTAGAATTGCCTGTCCTTAAGTCCAATTCTGGATACAGGGGCAAAACGGTAATTTCGGACAAAAACGATGTCCGCCGTTGGACCCGCTTTGTACCGAAAAATGTGCCAGAGTCAATAGTCTCTAAAGTCATCAAACTACATGTCTACGGATCCAGTTTTCTGATATGAACCCAACCGTATGTCCAAAGTTGGATTCCGGCGGGCCGTGCACAAAATCGCCCGTTGAGTCGGACCGTGGGGCCCGTAAAACGACGATTTTATCAACGGTCTCAGAATCGGACCAAACTTCGCGTACAGGACCAGAAAAATGATACGGACCTGTTGGCGCAAGTTTTGTCTCGATCTGACGAGCATGCACAAAGTTATGACTGAATTTACATTGTACGGATACGGGGCGATTCCGACGGATACGCGTCGAATTCGTCGCGCACACGCGACCAATTTGAATTCCGTCAAAGCCCACACGACCACGAAGCCGTTACGCAGCTTTCGATGCCTTCGATTCGCGACCACGTCGCCCGGTTTGGCGGAACGCACGTCGTGTGGATGAGTTTATTTAATTTTCACAGTTTTAAAAACATTATTTTCTCGAACTTTGAAGGTTGATTTCTTCGTGCATAGTTCATAAAATTCAAAACTACGAATTAGGTTAGGAAGCCCTATATGTTGTCTTCAAGGGTCGTTAATTAGTTTTCGAAAACTTCTAGCATACAGATCCTAACATGCCTTCCAAGTTGGGTCTCCACAACAGTTTTTGATACTCTACTTTCGATATTTTTCCTGAAGTTTTAGGAATTTCTATAATTCATTTAAGGAAAACTAAACAAATGTAATTGAAGGCGTTGATAGAGGGTTAACCCAGCTATTCGTAGAAATTTACGGGTCGAGATTTCGTTGAACGAATGCTGAGAAAACATACCTCGAAGTCGCTGTGAAAACCGCTTACTGCTGCTGTCGCTTCCGTCCATGCGCGCGCGCGAGTGTGGCCTGGCCGCGCGTGGCTGCCACGGCCGGCCGATCTGTGGCCGTGTGCGATGGTCCCAAGGTAGGGGAGGGTCGCCAGGTAGGGGAGAAGACGGCTAGGTTAGGGTTTAACGAGTTGACGACCCCCCCTCTCTCGATATATACTTGTGCTGCTGTTCGTTGACAGGGGGCTTCAGCACATGGCTGGGCCAGGCTTCTCGGGAAGCCCATGGGTGTCCTGTTCGGGATCAATGGCTAAGAGTAGCAGATGCTGCTACTTCATTATATTTCTTATTTATTATTCATATTCTAATACATGTATATATATATATATATATATATATATATATATATATATATATATATATATATATATACACCTCAATACGTATGTATATGAATACATACATATATACGCGCATATACATATATATAATACATATATAAATACACATATACACATATATATTTATACATATCTTTATATATATAATATATATATATATATATATATATATATATATATATATATATATATATATATATATATATACATACACCACACACATATATATTTATTCATATATCTATTTATATATAATATGATACTTCCAAATTTTAAATAAACTATAAAATATTTTTAATAAATTGCTGTAACATTTCGAGAATATTTATATCAAAATATGGTCATTATATATACGTATATATACACACACATATATACTTACCCTTTATATAATAAATGTTTTAATAAATATAAGTCGTTGTCATATAATAACAACAAAATAATGTTAATGATAATAATAATCCTAGAAACAATTAAAATAGTCCAATAATCGTTTTGATGGATACAACCAGCACACTACTCATCTGGCTCCCGAAGTTCCTACAAATTTTGTAGAATACTATTTAACGATAATAATACCCATAATTTACCTATAACAATATTTATGGGACAGTTACAAGTCTCGGTGATGGGTATGGGTCCACCACCATTCATAACTCTAGTTATCATCTTGCTAAGTCCCGTATCTAGGAGGCGTGTAGAAATGAACTTTGATGATATAAAATTGTGTGATGCACGCGAATCAAATAATGCTAGTGCAGGATGTGAAAACACATAAATGGAACCTATGATGACATCAGTAATGGGTTCCTGCTTTGGTTCTTGTTCGTCTGCAAGCAAGGGCAAAAGATCGTCCTGTCTTCTGCTGATGTAGCCCAAACCGTTGTTGTTGAGTGGGTAGAGGAGCTCTTTGCTGAGTTACTTCGGTCCGGTTGAATGCTGTGGGGCAGTCCCTCATTTGGTGGGTGGCAGACCCACAAACTAGGCAGTATCCCAGTTTCTTACTACAGATGTTCGCCTGATGTCCTGGCCTCTTGCAGTAGTTGCAGACAGGGATCTGCTTCTGAGGCATTCTGTCCCTGGTCCTTGCCTGATGGTGCTGGTGGTGGTGGTGTGCGAAGGCCTATTGTTGTTGTTGTTGGGTTGTTGGGCCTCTTCTGGTTACCTTGGAAGTTGCTAGTTCCAGGATACTCCCTTTTTGAACGAGAAGGCTGGCTCTTCTCTACGTCCTGAGCTCGTATCAGAATCTTCTCATATGTCTTGGCGCCGCCTGCGATCATAGGGGTGCGAATTTCTTCTCTTAGTCCATACCTGAATCTCTCAGTACGATCTGCGGGATCAGCTACCAAGTTCTTGGCAAAGCAGCTAAGTCGGCCGAACTCTGTCGTATACTCTCCAACCGACATGTTCCCTGGCTTAAGGTCCTGGAACTGTCTTTCCATCTCCCGCAACTCTAATATTGGGAAGAACTTCCTGCGGAACAACTTCTTGAAGGTGTCCCAATCAAGCTGCTTGTCCTGGAGTCGGGGTTCATTTCGATACCAGGTGCTTGCTACATCTCGTAGCTGGAGTCCTACTACTTCGACATTGAGGTCGTCCGGTAGTCGAGCGACGCTGAGGAGACGCTCAATGCTATCGAGCCATTCATCGACATAGATGATTCCTTCGGTTCCCTTGAAGGATCGAGGGTCCTACTTCTTAAAGTTCTCGATAGTGCCGACCTTCACATAATAATGTCTCTTATCAAATTGAATGACCTTAGTGATATATAAATTAATCCTTAGATTTATGCTTACCTTAGCAGGCCTTAGTTTCGATTGAGCTGTTCCTCCTCTCTCGCGGGCAGCCATAGCCACGTTGTGGGCATTCTTCATGCCTTCTCTCATGATCGCGGTCTGCTCGTGATGGACTTCAGCTTGGGCTGCAGTCTGTTCACGATAAGCTTCAGCTTGGGCTCTCTGGGCCTCCAGTACTCCTCGTAGTAGGCCTACGAGCTCGGTAGGGTCTACCGGTACTAGTGGGACAGCTGGTGCGGGCACTACCGTAGGGGACTGCGGCTCAGTTCAGGGAAGTACAGGTTCTGCCATTTGTGCTGTAGTAGCGTAAATGGGATGGGGTACTGGTGCAGCATGGGGACGGTCAGTCAGCTGCAAGGGAGGAGGGTCCCAGCGTGCTTGAGGAGGTGGGGTGTGATTGGTAGATGACACCTCATCTTCAGCAGGGCCGGAACAGGTGGTCTTTCCTTTGGCCATACTCTGGAAGGTTTAGGATGCAATACATAAGCAAGGTATCCTACCAGTCTATAAACAAACAAAAATATTTATATATATATAATTCAGACCTATGTTGTGACAAATCAATGTTCTGGTGTTCTAATTGTTTCTAGATATGTTTTCCTAAGTTATTGTTTCTGACATGCATGGGCCACCACTACAAACATGTCACGACCTGATTCTAAATTATTGGGTCGAACCTAATCATGCCCAGCCTGTACCGTTGTGAGCCGGCGACAGTAAGCTGTTTTATATGCAGGTATTCACAACAATATCTATATATTTGTCACAACTTGAATGTACAAAAATTTTTAAAACTTTTATTCAACAATTGAAAAGTACAACTGGAAACGAAAGAACTGAAATAAAGTGTTGAATACAAAACTCCAAAACAATAAAACTAAAAAAAATGGAAACGACTAGCTAAGCGGTCGGCTCGTCGGCCTCAGGTCCTGCGTCCTCCAAGGGGGACTCCGACAACACCATAGGGTACAAAACGGATCATAGTAGCTATTGTACAATAGCTCAGCATCCTCAATGTCACCTAAAAATGTGGTCTCCAGTCAGAAGGGAGCAAGTACAAATATGTATCTCATATTTCAAGTAATAATGGAAAAGTGCAGGCTAAACAGTTGAAACAATATTTTCCAGCAATTTAACAATTAAAAATAATGTGATTTGAATGTGAAATCGTCTATGGCTGGCTTGGGTTATACAATAGCGTCCTAGCGACGCGATACGGCTTATCCCCGTGTGTAAGAGGGGTAAGCTCGCACAATATGCAATATGAGGGGTATTGGCCATAAATGTTATACTATTACCCCAATCCCCATAATCAATATCAATCAATATCTGAACCCTATGAGAGGGTTCCGTGTAGCAATATGGTTTAAATATGCAGCTTGACAATTACAAAATAAAATACAAGAAAACATAAACTTTGCCTTTGTTAATTTACTGGGTCGGAAATGTCGGTACCGAGGAGGAAGTCAATTTCGTCTCCGAGATCCTACAGTTGAGAACCTTGACTCAGAACCATAATAAAACCATTCTAGGTGAGCTAGTTACAATCTCTAGAAGTAGACCCTAGTCAGATTTTAAGTTATTTAATAATCTACCGAAAATCTAGCGTCGCAATCTATGTTCGTTTATCATTCTAATTAAATAAGTCGGTTACTGTTTAATTGGAAAAGATAGCAATTACCGGATAATTTGGCAAAAACTTTGTATTTTAAATATATATATCACTACAAGAATACTGATCATTTATGGCACGCGAAACGTGCCGTAAATGATCTTTTACGGCATACATTTTGGTGCCGTAAAAGATCATGCCGTAAATGAGCCTATTATTTACGGCACATTCTGAATGCCGTAAATGTAAACATATTAACGCCGTAAATATCTTTTTTACAGAATCTCGACGACCATTTACGGCATATTTTGTGTGCCGTAATTGCTCTTTCATGGCATACATGTGCGTGCCGTAATAATTATTTTTTACTGAATTTCGACATCCATTTACGGCATATTTCGTGTGCCGTAATTGCTCTTTTACGGCATACATATGTGCGTCGTAATAGATATTCGCGTTGGGTCAAATACGGCGTATAGATGCACACCGTAATAGTTATTCGCACATGATCAAATATAGCATATATTTTGATGCCGTAAAAGATATTTTTGATATTTACCATTTATGACATATGTAGCGTGCTGTAAATAATATTTTATGAATTTTTAATAATAATAATAATAATAATAATAATAATTATTATTATTATTATTATTATTATTATTATTATTATTATTATTATTATTATTATTATTATTATTATTATTATTTCCATACCAATCCGGCCTATTTATTTAAGTAAGGATATCAATGGTAAACAAAGTATATAACATAACAAACATAAGTTAAAGAAATAGTTGATCACTGGCATATAATCCCAATCAAACTACAAAAGTGAAACATAATTCAAAAGAACCCAGACACGTGATATCATAAAAATAATCGGATTCAATAGCCAAAATACATTAATAGCAAACAAAAGGCCATGCCAAAGTATCATGCCATATTGTTTCATGAACTACAAAAGTATTTTAGTACTGAATTATAAGAACAATACAATATTTCAATACAAATTGAGCTTGTTTCATAATTTGTCCTACTTTGGGGGAAAAAAATGTAAATTGTCTTCTATGACAAATTTCGGCTCAAATTGTTGCAGAGGTGAAGCTTCAAACACAAAACCCAAATATTTTCATTGATTGATAACCTGCACAAACATAAAATGTATTTTAGTTCATTATATCCAATTTGATGTATATATAAACATAACAATGAAAAAATATACATAAATAAATGAGTATTATGGGCACAAATTAATGTATGCATAAACACAACCATTGCTCAGTCAATCGTCCCATTTCGTCCATATTGAAATCGGTAATATGTGCACATGTGTGAAAAATAAAGTAAATACGAAGTTTGTAACCAAACACAAGATAAACATAATGCCGAATGTACACAACAGATACAAAAAATTGGAGCAAACATATCTGAAAGAAACATAAAGTAATCTAGAATCTAGGCAAGTATGGATATCTACAGACATGATGGCTTATTATATACTAGTACAGTGTTTCAAAATCTAGGAAAGAAACATGAGGTAAAAAAATTGTTCTGATCCTACTTGCTGTGGACTTGTGCACCCAGCTCAAACCAGAAAGTACAAAGAAGAAACCTTTTAAATTCTAGTTCCTTCAAATGAGAATTTAATGCTCAAGTTCCAACAAGACAATCCATAAGTCATTCAGACAATATTAGCATATAGCCAACAGCTTCAACTTGTCATCAAAATTCAGGAGAAAGGTTCTTAGGAGAACTTGTTTCGTGGACAATAAAAACGTTTATTTACATGTCACAAAATCCTAGTTCGTTGTTCCCACAACCTCACTCTTGGTAAAACATATTTGAACATTCTCAATACTTGAGCAGTAAAGAAAGATTGAAGTAACTTCCCAAATAAGAAAATAACATCGTTTTGAATTGCATGGTGCTAGGTTTTCCTCTAAGCCAATGAACTCCACGCTCTGCTAATATGCTTATTCAAAAGCTAAGAACAATCTATGTAAGTACACCTTCCTTATTTACTATTTAGAATTTGATAGTACTCATGTTGGGTGTTAAATGTTTGGTCAAGTGTTTGATAAAGTGTCTGCTGGCACCATTCTCGCGTTAAGAGCCAAGATCCTAAATTTAGGCTATTATCAGAATTCAAAAAATAATCTATGTAAAAATCTTCAAAATCCCAATAAACTAGTGCACATAGCATATCGGTGATATAGTTGGAAATTAGTGGCAAAGCCATGGCTTTCATTCAATTTGTATCATGATTACCAAATTTCTGAACTACACTAGAGAGGTAATTCTTAGTCCAGACTTTCTAGATAAATTGCTTTCTAGATAAAGCAATGACTGTGCATTATAATATAATGGAAATTTCTTAGTGCGGACTTTCTAAATAAATTTCTTAGTCCCCTTTCACATTTGATATCAGTCTTAAGTCGACTGTGCAGTCTTCACATGGTAATGTCATGTTCAACCATGTTATTCACTTTAGTTCAAATATCATGTTCAGTCCTAATCTTCCTAGTATCAGTCAATATCTATATATATTCATTCTTCATCATTGGTCATGTCCTAACTTAAGCTTTGTTCAGTTGGCTAATGTTCAGGCATTACATGACTTCATTCCACTGCTACCTAATTGACCAGTCCTTACCTCCCCATTAGCAGTCCCTATTAGACTTTGATATCAGTCCCTCATTTTGTCCAAGTTGAGTGTATATATGAAGTCCTACCAATAGGTGTTATATAACAGTTAAGGTAGAGTAGTTAGGCCTTCATTTCAGTCTTGCATCAGTTAATGAGAAGAGGGAAAGGTTAGATTTGTTAGTAGCAATATATAGGATATACTATATATGTATCAGTTGGGGCATATCTTGTATTAGCCATTCAGTCACTACATGATCTTGAATAAAGTAAGTTTTGATTCTCTATTTATAAAAGAAAATATGTGGGTTTCTTGTGGTGAACATGGTGAGGTGGAGGTTTATTACCTTTGAATAAACATATGATCTAAAGCCCAAAAGTTTTTCTGCCTCCAGTTTGCAACAAGTCAATTGGATGTAGCTTTCTTGTCAAGGGTGTGCTTCCTCTGAAAAGAGCTTTATTGTTCACAATATTTGAGACTTCATCATTGTTGCTAACACTATCCACCTACAGAAGATTAGTAATTAACCACCGCTTCTCAAATGTTTGATATAAAGATATTTAGCTTTGAAAGACATTAATTCGTTCACCTGCATGGATGCAGACTAAAATCGCATAAACCAATAAGTAAATACGGAGACCCTATTTAGAATGGAGTCTCACTTGTATCAGGTCATTAACTTGAATGCATGCCATGAGAAAGCAACCTGAATGCATGCCATGAGGGAGCAGCAACCTGATATAAAGATATTTAACTTACCGGGATGAAGCAGTAGAAATCAGGGAGCAGCAACCTGAATGCATGCCATGAGAAAGATCTCCAAAGCCTGAAACTGAAAAAGGGTATTACCATGTATGTTGTAAGAACAACATTTTCATAAATTGACATGAGTGTAAAGAAGGAATAAATTTTTAATCACATTGGAGTATTAGAACTCATTCCTTCTAAGCTCATCCTTCAGCCTCTCTAATGCATAATCTTCTGCTTCCAGTTGATCTTGTAAAACGAAAACCTAAATAAACCATACACCAAGATATAAATCAGTGTAAATTACAATTACCCCAAGATGAATACTATATTTTCCAAAAAATAATGCTTTCAGCAAAAGTATTATTGTTTTCCATCTATGAACTAAATGATGCCTTTAAAGAGATACACAAGTAACAAGATATTCTCATTAGCTAAAATACATCTCTCTCAGCCAACACAGATAAATGTTACAACCAATCTTTATGAGAAGCAAATAGAAAAAGGAATTAATATAGTGAAATAAAAAATAAATAGACATGAAATATTATCTCAACCTGCCGCTTTTTCGTAGTTTACCATTTCATCCCGAGCTCGAAGAATTTGTTAAAATTTAGTAAATCAAAATAAAACACTAAAAATAAGGCACAACTAAGATTGTATAAAAGTGGTTTTTAAGAACTTGGTTACCAAGTATTGTATAAAGGTGATTCTCAAAATTCTCTTTCAAAATGAATTTTGAGAATCCTAACTCTCCCCAAAAAATACAAACCACCTAGAATATAAGCTGATCAAGAATACATATGATTTCCACCTACGAAAATAATCAAATTAACCAATAGATACATGAATTACTCGAATGAAACCCTTGGACCAAAAAAGAAACAAGATTAAACTTGTATGCGTATGATGATAACACTTAAAGAAAAATACCTCCAAAGTCTTCGTAGATGGACAAAGTTAGTACAATTTGGTGCTGACTCGATCATTAAATTAGTAACTACAGTTCACGATAATCTTCATGGCATGTTTAAGCAAATACTATAGAACATAAGAAATCATAGTGTAAAGAACGGAACTAAAATAACAACACCTAATATTAAACAGAGAAGCAGACTGCATATATATTCAAAAACGATAATTTATTGACGAGATAGGTTGGTACTTGGTAGTACCTGGTGCTATGTATCCTTACGATTCAAAAGTGACAATCTCGATGACATAGTACGTGTATACTGCAGGTAGAATTCATTTTGCATGTCTTCAACTTTGTACAAACTAAGGTCTAAATCAAATATTACACAAAAGGGGCAATAAAGATTGTAACATCCATCAGAGTCCCCTTTACCTCATCCGTGTGACAATTTGAGAAGTCAACATTTCATCTGCAAGCTCTATTTCCAACGTTTCTTAAACTCCTCTTTCTTGTCTTTATCTTCAAGACCCACAGAATGGACTGGCGTAGCTTATGCAAGCCAAGTACCCACATGTCAGAACTGCATATAACTAGAATTATAAGAGCCAAATATTGTTGGAATGCATCCTTAGGAAATCATCGCTCACAGCAAAACTAATATATGTACTCGATCTTTATGAAATTTATATAGATGTACCACTACTTAACACATTGAACATTAAACCTAGCCCTTTAGTGAATTTGGACCCAACTGAATTTGCAATTTTCTAAAGACGTTGGTCAAAGTTAATCTCTAACAGGATTTATGAAAGTTTTAGTGCTAAATATTCAATAAAGTAGCTTATTCAGATAATAATGAGCATGCTACCTAGAGCTTTAATGACTAGCATTTGTGCAGTAATATTTACCTTGTAACACACCTCTTTGCAGAGTATAATAGGCCTTCATCAATCTGTGCCTTAGATACTATCAGAGGGAGGACGACCACCAGCGTCGAGGCTGTATTCATATCTATCAGAGCAGTCAACACATGAGCCATCTTCAAGTTGATCTGCTCCAGGTAATGTACGAGTCCACCCATCTCGCCAATGTGAAGCTTCCCGCAGACATAAACCCGATTGTGACAAACTCGTTGATCCTAATCTTTCTATCATGCATCTCCATAAAATTCTTCAACGCCTCTATGGACAACCTATTCTGAGCATACCCGGAGATCATAACGGACCACGAGAACTCATTACCTTCCCACCAAGCTTTCCTTCCTAAAACAAAGCCCTCGGCCATATCCCCAGTCTTTGCGTACATGTTAAACATCGATGTGAAGGTGATGGAATTCTTCTCGGGCATTCACCATATCCCCGCACTTGATGCACCCGTCAATAACAGCATTCCACGTCACCATGTTCCTCCTCGACATTTCATAAAACATGCTCCGCACAGAGCCCAGATCATAAACTATCAGGTACCTGATGATCATGGCGGTCCAGGAAACCTTGTTCCAGTGAGGCGTTTCATCGAATAGCTTCCTGGCACTCCCAATCTCTCTATACTTCACACAGAAGTTGTGCCAACAAACAAGTTGGAGTCCAGCCCGTAGCAGATCGCAGCAGAATATAGAGAAGAGCTGAAGAAGAAGTTGGAATCGAGCTCGAAGAGCTTAAAGAGGGAGGTAATAGTGTACTTGTCAAGATGGAGAGGAGGTTGGTAGTGGCGTCGCATCCGGCGGAGGAGGGGAGAGGGAGGCGAAGGGGGGAGCGTTGGTCGGAGTGGGCCTTGAGAAGGGTATTGTAGTGGACGAGGTTGGGTTCGGAGATGGCGTCGAAGACGGAGACGGCATAGGGGAGAGCGGAGAGGGAGTTGCAGAGGACGAGGAAGAGGGAGAGGAGGACTGACTGCTGGTCGAGGCCTCGCCAAAGGATCTGCAACTGGATTTGGGTGAGGGACCGGAGGGAGTTGCAGTTATTAGTGAGTGTTAGCCGCTCGATGGCGAAGTGGAAGAGCGAGCCTCCTTCGGAGGAGAGGAGAGGAGAGGAGTAGAACAAAATAGCAAGAGATTTCTAGGGCTTGAGATAGGATCTGGAGGGAAATGAAAATTTCCATCCTTAACAACACTGTTCATTATCATATATAACATACGTGGCCCACTTTTTTTTTACTTTTTTAATTTATTTAATTGTTAATAATTTTCAGTGTTACAAATAAAATATTATTGGGCAATAATATTAAAATTCATTTTTTTTTGTTATTTTTACTAACAATTTTTCTAACTTGTAACTATTTTCTACCATTGGTACTTTGTAACGGTAAAAAATTGTAGGAACTAAAAAAAATTGTGTTGGTAAATCTTTGTTTTGTTATAGTGAAATATGACTTATAAAACTATTGTGTCATTTTTAGGCCCACATCTTTTCTTTCATACACAAAAGATGACATCCACAAAAAAATTTATGACCCTTATCTTTGTAATCATCATCTTAATAAACTTTTCATGACATTATTATTTTTAGTGTTATTGATTAAGTTATTAATGAAGACCATCTAATGGGCTGACATTAAAAGTATCATTAATGATATTTTTTTATAAGTGTCATCTATAAAGTGTCATTGTTAACTATTTTTATAGTAGTGGAGAAACAATTACATAGGAAAAAGTTTCTAAGAAGAATCAATTGCACTATACACGGCGTGCACAAATGCATGCCATAAATGAGCTATCATTTACGGCACTCACAAGTGCATGCCGTCAATGAAAAATCATTCACGGCGTGCACAAATGCATGCCGTAAATAAGTTATCATTCACGGCGTGCACAAATGCATACCGTAAATAAGGTATCATTCACGGCGCACATACCTGCATGCCGTAAATACGTTTACAATGACGGCTTACATACAAAATACGCCGTAACAAAGACAAAAAATAACTCATTTACGGCACACAAATATGCATGCCATAAAAGTGTGTCATTTACGGCACGCGGTTACTGTGCCGTAAATTGCGCGCCGTAAATGCTACATTTTCTTGTAGTGTATATAAAGCTAGGCTTTTTCTTTTAAAATCAGAAAACAGGTGAAATACTAGATTATTAATTATGAGAAAACTTATTAATTTTCTTTATAAAGTAAATATCCATTGATATTCTACGCGTTTACGACAAAACTAACATTCCAGAAAATAATAAAAAACTACGCTACACAATACAGGATCCCAGAGAAATAAAGAAAAAACTAGGCTTATGCCCTTTACAAATTATTTACATAAATAACTAATCCTAAGGCGAGCACTGAGTGCCGTGAACGGTCCAAACAGTAGGTCGAGGCACTGCACCAAAAATACTAAAAGCAGTACCAGTTCTAAAAATAAATTTTAAATTTTAAATTAAAATTAAAGGTCTCAGACTTGGTCGTGCAATCTCAGGTTGCTGGCTAACGCCTCAACGTACATGAAACCCTGTAG
>JANAVB010040809.1:0-51259 GCA_029216955.1 Iris pallida | reverse complement strand
GTTCCTAAGACCTCCGATCATAAGGCGGAGCACCTCCCATGGACCAGAAGCAACCCGAGATCAAGTCCACATTCGAGAGTGGCCTCCAGAGTCGTGCCTATTGGAGGAGAGCCACCAGTCCAGCCAGTTCAGCCTGCAGAACCTGATGATGGCACTTTTGTGGGTCTCGTCAGGACCTTGATAGCTTTCTAAGATCGTCGAGGAGATGCCTTGCACCAGGCAGTGACAGATGCTTTGACCAGAGGAGGTCATCAGGGTAATAGTACGGCCAACAGCTTCAAGCGCCTGAACCCTTCATTCTTCGATGGCAGCGAAGATGCTATCGCTGTTGATGCGTGGCTTCAGGACACAGAGGTGATATTGGAGGCAGCAAAGACCCCAGAAGATGAGAAGGTGGCTGTAGTGCACCTGCAGTTATTAGATCTAGCCCACAGCTGGTGGGCGGTACAGGCCATTAGACTAGCGTGCCTATTGCCTGGACAGTATTTCGTGAGAGGTTCCGGACCAAGTACTTTGATGCGGTAGCTCGGTACGATCTACAGACGAAGTTCACCAATTTAAAGCAGATGGACAGGACGGTCGATGGGTATACGGTCGAGTTTTCCAGGCTTAGTCGGTTTGCTCCCACCCTGGTGGCGACCGAGTTCGACAGAGCCCAACAGTTCCAGCAGGGGCTCCATCTCGAGATTTTGTTGGCAGTGGAGCAGTTTGAGCATCAGACTTTTGATGCGGTATTGAGGGCAGCCAGGAGGCACGAGTATACCTCCTACAGGATCGTGGACAGGACCGGAGGTCGAAAGCGATCTCACGGCCAGATGACCCAGTCTTCAGCACAAGCCCCGGCAGCTAGGGCCTTGACTATTGGAGTTCCCCGAAGGGCGGATTCGATTACGTCGGTTCAGCATTCGACTCCGACGTCCCCTCAGCAACAGAAGCAGAAGTAGTCTTCCACAGTGGATGTTACACTGCGGGAAGTCGGGGCATATGGTAGCAGAGTGTCACAGAGCAAAGGGATGTGTTTGGCTCGTGGGGCACCGGATCACAAGATAGGATCCTGCCCGAATAGGGCCAGTTCATCATCGGCCCTGACTAGTCCCTCTGTAAGGGGACCAGCACTAGTGCAGCAGCAGCAGCAGTACCAGCCTCCTAGGCCATTGCCGCCTCAGATTCAGAATTGGCTGAGAGGTTCCTAGCAGGATGTCTTCCCTCTTTCTCATGCTCTCAATTCCTTGCTCACATGATTGATTGCTTAGTATAGCTTGTCCTTGCATCTCTAGCCACTTGATTAAATTTCGAGGACGAAATTCTTTTAAGATGGGTAGAGTTGTAATGCCCATATCTCGTATTACGTATTTGGAATACGTGTACATATTTTGACTCGTATTGTATGTCTACCTGCTTAATTTATTTGGTATTTTATTGATTGGTTTATCTTGGTTCGGTTCGGTTTGTTTGTCTTGGTTCGGTTTTGTTGTGAACCCACCCCACCTACCACCAATCTCTTCATTTATATCCCACCAAACCCTTCTTTCTCCTCATTAACTCTTCTTCTTTCCTACCATTACTTCTTCACCTACCAGGAAGAGAGAGGTGTAGGCAAGTGCACCTTGCTTCATGGAGGAACCCTATTTTTTATTGTTCCATTGTCTTCCTCATGTGTTTCTAACCCACTTTAGTACTTGGCATTTTTATTTCCGTGGTTAAATTCTTGTAAATCTAGCGTTGTGGTATTTTTAGTTTCTATGAGTTTTGATCTATCAAACTTGATATTTTTGCTAGTTGATGGTTCCATGTTGTAGAGAATTCTATTTCACTCAAATTTGACCTACGAAGTCTGAGTTGGGTTCCTATTGTTGTTTGGTGGAGCATGGAGGCCATGGTATTTTCTATGGACATGTTCTCTGCGGGAGCCATTAATTTCACTTCTGGCCGTATAAGCATTTTTAGCTTCTGGCCGTATGAGCATTAATTAATTGCATGGCCTTTTTATTTTTGTTGCTTGCAAGCTTGCATGCATTTATATGCAACTTGCCTGAGCCGCATAGGCCATTGGCTTTATTGTTTGGCCGCATATGCCATTGGCTCATTAGCTGGCCGTATAAGCACTATTTTATAGCAGCATAAGGCGGCATACATTTAATGGCCGCATGGGCCTTTGGCCATTAGCATTAAATATTGCCAAGTGAGCCGCATGGTCTTTGGCCATTAGCATTGAATATTTGCTTGCATTAAATATTTGCCATTAGCATAAATTATTTAGCATTGGCCTTAGCATTAATTGTATTTTGCATGCATATACAAGCAGTAGCTTGCATGCTTAGGTGCAAGCAGTAGCTTGCATGCGTATTAATATATTTTAGCCGCATATGGGATATATGTTAGCTGCATATAGCCAACTCTAATTTACCTAGCCACATATGCACCCCTTCCATATTTCTAGCCGCATGCATTATGGCCATTGGCCATTGTTTTGTTATTGTAGCCGCATATGGCAGCTCATGCTTGGCCGAATGTAATGGCTTGCATGCAACAACTTGCATGGCCATTAGTACATTTGCATGGCTACTATTCATTTACTATTCAATTACTATTCATGGCCATTAGTTAATTGTATACAACATTTACTAAACATTCTGGCCGCATATGCTAGCTATAGCCTTTAGCAATTCATGGCCGCATATGGCCTGGCAAGTATTAAATGCTTGCATGTTGCAAGCATTCTTATATATTAAACTTGCATGCATTTGCATGCTTAGCAATTCATGGCCGTGGATTATTAGTCTTGGCCGCATGTATAAGTGCTCAGTCGTATGCTTACATAAATACGCATGGCCTTTCAATTATTTTGCATGAACAGTTGCATGCATTAGAAATTAATAGCCGCATGGATCAGCATGAATAGTTGCATGTATTAGTAATTCTTTTGCTTGAAATGCTTGCATTGGCCGCATGGACACGCTTTTGCATGCATGCATTAAATAATCAGTATGGTCGCATGGCCAAGTATATTGGCTGGCCGCATGGATATATATATATATTGGCCGCATGGAAAATATTTGTTGGCTGCATGGCCTTAGGCATTTGCATTAAATAATTGCAAGCATTTGCATGCAACCAGTTTTTAGCCACATATGGCCTATTATATTTTGACCGCATATGGCCAACTGCTTGCTTGGTCGCATATAGGAAATTGCTTGCATGGCCACTATTAATTTATTGTGGCCGCATGGCCTCTATCCAATTGTTGGCCGCATTACCCTTTAATTAAGCTGCTAGCATGCAATTTGCTTGAGCCGCTTATGGCCAAGTGACTTGCTGGCGCATGTAATAATTTTTTCTGAGCCGTATGAGTCCTCCACAGCCCCGGCTAATATTTAGATTATTACATGAATGCTTGTGCCACATTAATTGTTCCCTGACACGATGGTACCCGTTGTGGTGCACTTTTGACAAATGACAAGACATGACCCGTTGTGGTGCACTTTTGACAAATGACATGACATGATAGTGGCCCAACGTGGCGCACTCCTGACAAGTAAACTTGACATGATAAACTGGACATGATAAACCTGACATGATATTTCTCGAAATACTGTTGTGACCGCTAACCTGACATGACAAGTATGAATGACCTGGACACTGTGGACGATCGTGCTTGTACAAATGAACCCGTCTTGTCTTGCATCATATCTAGGATAGGGATCACTGAGTACCACGGTCAGGGGTACCTACTGTAAATTGACTAATGCTAATAACTAGAATAATCCAATAGTCATGAAGAGATCTTCCAGCTACAGACAATCCGTTTTCTGGGCGCAATTATGGATTTGTAGCCTGCCGACGAGTAGGGCACATTTCCAGCACACTGTCATGTGTTGCACCCTTATTGTACTAATATTCGACATGGGTAACCTGGATGGTCTGCAGGGCTTGTGGCTGTGAAAGAATCTCGCTGCATCTTGCTAGTAACTAGGCCTATGATAACCCTAGTTAGTTAAAGTATCAAGCCGTACTTATTTGCTTGGCCATGATTGTTGGATGATGCATAACCAGTCTAGTCTTGTCTTGATCCTGGACAAGATTGTTACATGTCCAGATTTTCTTATATTATCTTGTCGATAAATGGTAGAAAACCAAGTTCCGTTCAGATGAAGGGTTACAGCCCCGGTCCTTGTTTGGTTTACGGGTTGTAACCTGGTTATCTGAATAGTTTCATGGTTATCTCGTCGTATATTATCCTGATATGTTTTCCTTATTTCCAGTTCTTACTATTTATTTATACTCTGGTGCTAATTGCTATTTTTAGTTCCGAAGTAAGCCTCTTTGTGGCACTTGCTCTTTCTGGGGTCTGACCCAGCTGGTTTTGTATAGCCAGATACCGGAGAAGCTCCCGAGGATCTACCAACTTTCCAGCCAGATGGTGACCACTAGAAGGAATCCTGGCAACGAGTGGGTTTATTTTGGCTCTTCCACTCTATTATAAAAATATCTTTTGAGGCGTTTAGCCGGCGAGCACCTGTTAGCTCGTATTGTATGCCTTATTTTGCCTGCCTACTGGCTGTAACATGATTGACAAATCCTAGGGTTGATCATGTATGACTAAACTCTTGCTAGTCCTGACATTTTGTACGACTAGCTTCATGATCAGCTGAATATGTAATATTTGGGACGTCTTACTATTTTATATTTGGTGATCTTACATCTTGTAACATTTATTTGCTTGCTTATGATTGAGACACTAGGCTTGTTGTTGACTATAGGAGACTGATGGATTGTACTTAAACCCTCATATATCTACACAGTCGTGACCGTATAATGAGGTGATTCCAATTCATTATACGTAGCTGGCTCTGTGCGCCCCCGCTCTCCAGTGTTCTGGTTCTGGGGCGGGACAGTACCAGCTTCTCAGTTCCTGATACTGAGGCGCCGGGGGAGATCTTATTTGGCGTCTCTATACCTTGTTACGGCGAGCAAGCTTCCTGTTGGTTTTGACCCGAGTACCAGCTTTATTGTTGATACTGGCTTGGCGGAGAAGCCCCATGGGTCCAAGGCAAGGAAGAAGCGGGAGAACACAGTTGCTGTGTCGGACTCGGAGTCTGCCGACGCGACGAAAAGGATGACGAGCATGACCCCGATAACTCTCTTCCTCCCACAGAAAATGTGTTGGCGGATCAGCTACCTATCGTACCTGGTCCTTTGCGTAAGAGAAGTAGGCATGAGCCCGCCGTTGGCGGCAGAACTTACTCCGTAAAACGACTGCGTCTAAGCCTCGCAGGCTGCTCATCAAGGAGAGAGGCGAGGATGACGCCGTTTCAGAGGTGAATTGAATTACAACCATCTTCTTCTTTAACTCTTCTTTTGAACTATAACCTAATTATTTTCTTTTCTTTGTAGGCGTCAGAAGAATCGGACTCTCGAGAATCGGCCCCTGGCTCTGAAGTCGACCCGGCCCTGACCACTTTGATTAGTGGCATGTGTGCCGAGATTATTTCTACCGGGGTTCTTCCGGTGACGGCTGAGGTTCCTCCCGTTGTTGAGGTCTCAACCCACGGCAACATGGGCTCTGCTGAACTCTCCCCGAGGCTGCTGAACTTTAGCTGGGTGACGTTGATCTAGTTGTATCTCCTTCGGGGCGGCTGGGGCAGATGAACCAGTTGCCTTTGGGTCGGATGTTGCTGGTGAAGAGACTACGGTGGTGAGAGCGAACCTCAGTCCCAGCAACTCTCCCTAGTAAGCTAAGTCAAATTTTGACCAGCGAGGAGATTCATTTGCTCTATCATCACATCCTTGGGGTTAAGTTGATTGATAGTTGCTCCGGACATACAGGTCCTGCTCTTTACTGCCAACGACGGACACTATCGGGGGAGAGCTGGCCAGAGAGAATCTGGTGGAAGAGAGTGTGCCTCCTCTAACTTATATTGAGGGACCTCCCACTGAATCGAGTTCGGGAGAGCAGACGACAGAACGGCGGGGCGGGGATAAATGGTCCCCGCCCTCTCCTGTTCATATGGCTCCGGGGGTTGACCTTTCCGCCCTGCTGAGTCTCCAGGCCCTTCAGGCTACGGAGGAGGAATTAGCCGCTCTTCAAGCGTCTTTTCGGTCGGAACTTATTTTTCTTGTGGCAGGGACATCAAGTTCCGGTGCATCTTCTTCGACACTACCAGCTACTCTTTCTTTGACGCCATCTTCTACGGAAGTTCTGGATAAAGTGTCAAAGGATGTGGTTGACAGTTTCTACCCCGCCACCTAAGGCGAGGAATTGAGGTTGCGGTGGAGAGGGGACCTTTTTTGCCTTGGCCCGTCAATGCGCCCGGGGCCAGATTTAAATCCTTAGAACCCTCCCCGGCGGGGCAGGGATAGTTGAGCTCCTGGAGCCCAAATTGCTAGAGGCTGATCAGCTTGTGGCCCAGTTTCAAGTACTGCGATAAGTTGATCTGTCTGCAGCAATAGATCAAGAGCGTGCCTTCCTCGTAACTGCCATGGAGAAGGTAAGGGTTGCTCGGGATACGGCCAAGCCGATTATAATGGGTGACCTCCACCACCCGTCTCTGTAATATGATCAGTTGAGCCGCAAGGGAGAGGATTGTATGGCTCGGGAAGCGGCTGCCTCCCGTGGGGTAATTGATACGAGAGAACAGATCCTCGAACTTCAGAGGAAACTGACTTTCTTGAATTGAGCTCGATGCCACCGCACGGATAAGGAGCTGATTGTTCAGGAAGCCGACAAGGTCACTCGAGCTTCTGCTGGCTTGGAGTGTGCTCTGAGAGGCTTGAAGATGGCTGGCGGGCTCACGCATTTGAAGGATGCGGAGCGGCTGACTCAGGAGGCCCAGCGTCGGGCCAAGCAGCGGTTTGAGCGGTCGACTGCCTTGCTGGGGGACCGTCTCAGAGAATTATGTGACGCCGAACCATAGTCGGCCTTTTCTTTATTTATGTTCTTTCCTTTTTGAGAGGGACGTGGTCCCAGAACATGTAGTACCTTTGACTTTCAAATAAAAGATCATGTTTTATTTTACCCTTCATTTGTATGCTTGTTGCGTTTATGGTGTTATGATATTTGCCCCATTGGAGGACTATTTGTGGACCTGTTACCCTTGGCATACCTTAGTTTCAGGTACGGATAACAAGTTTTGATAGGGATACTTAGAACAATTCCACAGTAAGGTGGCCATGAAAGTTCCTGGTATCGGGAGAAAGAATGCCATAGAGCAGCTGGACTCCTGAGGCATGATGAGAAATGAGGCGCATGTACTAGAAAACTTAATACAGCATTTGTGGTCAGTAGAGGACATTTGTGGTCAATAGAGGACATTTGTGGGCCTATTATCCTTGGCGTACTCCGGTCTTGGGTACGGATAATAAGTCGAGAGAAAACCAACATACTTACTCAGATGTAATTGTTTGCCATAGATTGTAAAAGACAGAACAATTATCGGAGGAGTGAACTTAGACTCACAATACAAACTCGCTTGTACAAAGAAAGCCTAGGGACGAAAACCTAGGTACAGCAATCTAAGTACAATTGTTTATTTTAGATTCTGGGGGTGACGGTAGAGGCTTGGGAAAGCGACGGCAGCTATGCCTTACTCCTTGGATGATCGGGTGCAGCCTTGGCTTTGTAGAAGAACTACTTGGCGTTGATGAAGAAATGCTCTCCTTTTGATCTCTATATATTCTCTCTCTAGCTCTCTGTCTCTCTGTCTCTTTTTTTTATCTGAGATTCCCCTCTCTCTCGTAAGGGAATGGACCTTGCTATAGAGCATGACGTTCCGCATAATCGCCAGTGGCCGTCAGTAATCATGGGTAATCTGATCCGCGTCTCCGACGGAGCTCACGGTTACAAAAGGGAAAGTGCATCGAAGCCCATACGCTAAGGAATTATCCTCCCCGCCCAATACCTACTATGTTGTATCCACAACAGAAAAACCTCTATAACCGCTAAGTCAAACTAGCATGCAATCTCTATTAGCAGTTATTCCTATCGCACGGCTTGTACGTACTGGTGGCCAGCCAATCACGCACGTTCGTGTTCTATATGTGACACATAACTTCGTGGTACGACGTGTCAAGGCCAATGAATGCAACACACAAGGTGGTCCCTTAAATCTAGGGTTAATATGTAAGAAAAATAATACATAGCAGGAAAATATAAATGAACAGTAAGTTCTAACAGGTTATGCCATGTATCATAGTTTATTTTGCATAAAGAAATAAGTAATGCATGAAATATGAGCTAAAATAATTAAACAGCAAATGCAAGGTGTCTTGCCTTGTAGGACGCCTGGTGCGTTGTGATGATCAAGGTGGCACGATCTACAACTTCGATGTAACAACGACTCAAAGGTCCTTTGACGAGGGCATGTGCTGTTCCATCGTATCCAGGACGGTCAGATTAGTTAGGTTTGACATAAGGAAGGCTTGAATTTGAGAGAGTATAGGAATAATGGGGTTGGTCTTGGACGGAAAGAAAAATCAAAGATAAATGGATAAAATAAATATATATATGATTTTTGGAAATTATTTCATGATACTTGAATATAATTTATTTGTCAAAATATGTTTTCAAATACTCAAAAGTCGAAAGTCGTTTTTAGGAAGAAAAACTCTAAGGTTGTAAAACATGATTTTTGGTAGAAACTATATTTCATTAGTTAAAATATATCCTAGAATAATATTTAAAAACGTTAAATCTTTTAGACCAAACTAAACTTATTCATATAAATCAAGAAGGATATTGTAGTGTTAAAACTTAACATTGAATTTAGCTAGAAAATATTTGTATAATTGCTAAAATACAGATCATATTATCAAGACCACAAAATAATGATAATAGTAATAATGATAATAGTAAATTCTAAAAACACACCTACAAATAATTTAATATTCAAAATATATGAAATATGCATACTGTTTATAATAGTAATAATAAAACTAGTATAGTAATTTAAAATGATGATAATAATAATAATAGTAATGATAATAAAATAACAATCATAATAATAAAACAACAGTAGAAATAAAAATAATAATAATAATAATAATATAATAATATAATAATAATTTAACTAAATATTTGATGATGTTTGACGATGGACCATTCGGTAGTAATCCCTGTGATGGGAAAAATTGTTCTACTTTGGGATGGAGGGACCAGAAGAGACAGGACATAGTTAGCCGGATGCAGTTTAAGAAGGATGCCATGTCACCTCCATTGATGAAATCCTCCAAAACTTGGTATGCGGCCACAGATGTTTCAAACAAAAGCATAGACCACCGATCTCTTCTTCCGAGGAAGGAGAGTCACAGACTCACAGCAAAGTAAAAAAACAATACAAAGAAGAAGAAGGGAATGGAAAGAATAAATAGAAATGAAGGGGAAGACGTTGGGGAGAGGAAGTGCAAGGGAGAGAGAGTGAGCGGAGAAACAGAGGGAACGGGAAACGGGGAACGGCCTTGGTCGGCAGTGGAGGAGACTCGGAGGGGCGCACGCGGACCGGAGGCGTGGGGCGAAGAGGGTTAGGAAGATGGGGCGGCGCTGGAGGCTGGGCACGTGGCGGAAGGGAACTCGACGGAGGGTCTGGTGGTGATGGATCGGTCGCCGGGCGGTGACCAAGCTCGCAGCGAGACAAGATATGGGTTCTCGAGGGCGGAGGACGGCAGTCGGTCGCCGAGAAACTGGGTTCAAAGCGGCACTGGGATCTGGTTTGATAGCGGGTGCCATGGTCTGGGTCGGGGCGCCCAGCGGCGCTGGTGTGCGGCCACCGCGGAGGATCGCCAGCGGAGGAAGCAAGGAGGTGAGTTTTAGGGTTAGGGTTTTATTTTGATTTTTTTTGTCTGTTGTTGCCGGAGAGATGGCGTGGTGATGCTGGTGATGGTGGGGGTTTGGTCGATGGTGGCGGAGGTGGGTGACGGACGCTGAGTCGAGGCCGGAGTTGGTCGTGTGGTTCTCGGCTGGGTGTTGCTGGCCGAGGCGGGGACTGCCGTGGTGGCGACGGAAGTTGGGTGCAGGTGGGGTGGTTTGGCGGTTGTGGTAGGGTGGCGGTGATGGTAGATGCTGTCCAGGTCATGGACAGGGATAGGCTGGTGATGGCATGGCGGGGACGGCCGTGGTGGAGGTGGGCAGATGGCTTGGGTAGGATTAGGTTAGGTTTAGGGATTGATAGTGGTGAAGGGCTACCGTCGTGTCCTGTGAGACACGGGGTGGGGTGTCCGGCATGTCGGACACGGATAGAATTTATGTATTGTAAAGGAAAATAAATAGTGGATGGGACACGGGCACGATGCACGCACATTGGTTGGAGAAATATTTGTGGAATAATTATGGCTTGTGGCGAAATAATGGAGGAGTACCTACCTATTTATAGGATGTGGGAATTCCCATTAAGATAAGGATTAGGATATTTAAACCCAATTTGATTTAAATCAATAATCAAATCCAAATTCAAATCCAATTCAAATCCAATTCAAATCTAATTTAAATTCTATCTTTTATTTTAAAAATCAAATAAGATAAGTCAACTTTCAAACATAAATATTAATTTAATTATTTAAATAGATCCATAAAATAAAATCAAAATTTATATTGCCATAAAATTTCAAAATGTTTTTCCAAAATACTATAATAATAATTTTGAAAATACATTATTATTTAAAAATAAACTAATAAATAATTACGAATTATATATGTATGTCCAAATAATATTTACATAAATATACTTTTCTACTGTACCATGTTATAGGAAAAATTATTTATTATTTTAACTGTATAAATGAAAGGCTTTATAAATAAAATAACAAACTTGGAAATTTTGGAACGATTGTAAAATAATTATAATGTATATTTTTTGAAAACAAAAAAAAGAAAAAATATTTTCAAAGATATTGACGCTCGCACATATTCGCACTCGTCGAGCAAATTTGAAAAATAAATTTCGCGCGCGACGTGCAATACGACTACGCGACGTACAATACAAAATTTTAATCGGCACCAAATTTAATCATAATAAAAATATAGTAGAAATTTAGGGGTTTTACATATATACATTTCAACCAAGTTTAACGATAGCGAAGTCGGACAATCTACTCGTGATAGTTTCAAATTGCTGGTCATTGTACTAACTCGATTAAAACCGAACTCCAGTTCGTTTCACTATCGTCTATCTCGATCCTCGAGATGACCCGATTCGTTCCTCTAGCGTTCTTGTCTACGAAATCAATATGATTTCTTCTTAGCGGAGTCAACCAAGGTTCATGTAATTCTCGTCCGATCCAAAACCAAACATTTCACTATCATCAAGTATGTCTTTTTATCAATGATTCACATTGGTTATCCCAACTTTTCTTGCTCATTACCATTTCTATCATTTACATCATTTTGGGGCTGATATCACTATCGTCAACGCACACTTCTAGATCCATGTCCTAACTCTAAGTCTTGTTGTCCTAGATTTATCGTCCGTGAACGATACTCTAAAGTCAGTCACATAGGTTCAATCTTTCGGTATAGGATTGTCCACCTATCCGCTAGGTTAGCTGACAAGGTCATAGTTACAAGTCAAGATCTTGGTTCATTGTGCAAAGTCGTTGCATGGCGTTCGCCCCAATCTTATGGTCAAACCATTGTTCTTTCGTATGGAACACTCTACCTAAGCTCGTTTCACTCAAATTTCTAAACATCGAGCAGTGTTCATCCTATTTGTATCAAAGCATTTTTCATACAAGGTCCGAGTCCATTCAGCAATGTCATCCTACGATAGGTTTTCCTCAACTAAATCCTCGATATCAATATTGCACGTCTGAACTAGCGATTGGCATAGTCTATCTTTTTAAATATGTTTGATATAATTCACCTATCCATCCTATCCAATTCATGTAGTCGATCACAAGGTCGTCTAGCATAGCAATATATCACACCCCCAATCTCACGCATGTCTGATTATCTACGGTGGACATAAAATCACCTTGTCAACCTTCCATAAGATAATCGTCCTCATCGAAACGTAACTCTTACATTGAGTCTAGACTAATTCATTCTCGATACGCAGATTGGGTCTACTCAATCCTCAAGTTTACTTAATCTTCAATCACAAGTGCGAACATCCTCGAATTCACCTTTGCTTCAAACCACAAGTCGAAGCAATCCAAATTGCCATGCCCTGATCTTCCGAGTTTGATCATTCCCGCTAGACATGAATCACCATGCCAAAGTTCATGCGGAATGAACATCCCAAATCTGACATGACGCATATACGAGGCTGGAGTTGCATTCGCATAACACAAGATCGTCGGCGTTGTAGTTATCACCGAACAATCAAGTCACTTCCCTTTCATCTAAACATTCATTTCTATCAAAATCCCAAACATAGCATCCGTTGAAACAATAACTTTTACACAATCAACATTCATCGAATCAGAGTTCCCTCGAGTTATCGTACATCGATCTTTGATACGCCTCAATACCATCTGCTGTACATAGCCTGACGATCTTTCTTTGCAACAAAATCTAAGTTTGTGACTTAATTCCTCAATTCATATTGTTCCATACAAACTCAAGTCATTGAGCAACATCTATTCTAAATCCTTAGTTATTCTTCGTACCTTCAAACCAACGTTTATGCACGTTATCTTCCAATCGTGCTATCATCGATCTCGTCTATGAGTATTTACCTAAATTCAAGTTTTGCTCTATTCGACTATTCTAAAATTGCACATACGATCCACTAAGTTTTTTCGACCAAGATATCCATTCGTTTCATCATTCAGAATCTCTATTCAACTATTTCGTAATTTGTACTACACATTCACAAATCGTCCGAACGATATCTCGTTTGAGACTCTCAAATTACAACCATCTAAGCGTTACTTAGTCTAAGGCTTTGCACGATAATATCGCTTGCTGGAACACTCGTTGCTACCCTTAAATCCTTAATATCGCTCGAACAATTTTCAAAACGCCCATACACCGCTCAGGGCTCGAGCCACTCGACTAATCATCGAACTCATTCTACTATTCTTCGAGACTATCGCATACACCACTCGTGGTCAAGTCATTCTACAAATCCTCGAAATGAATATTCGATTAACAATCGACACGTTCATATATACGTTCGCCCGTTCCTCAAAATCTAAGAACCATTCTCCGTGTTCATCTTAGCGTTGGTCCGATAGTGTCTCTATTGATATAAAATATAAGTCTAACTTATTCTTGTCTGAGTGATCATCAATCTCGCTTGCAAACTTGTTCGCACCAGATGGTATAGGTGCAGGTTACTCGACACAACTTAGCCAAAAGGCTGTGTGCATAGTCGTTCCGTTCGACTATACTTCGGTCTCATACACTAGTTTGCTATTATTAGCGTAAGGTTATTAGAAACGCACACCACCTGCTAACTTTAGCATGGTTTTTCCTTCCAACTCATATCAATCCCGTTCAACTAAATACTTGTATGAGCTTTTGAAAATATTAGACTTATTGTATGGAACATCCCAAGGCAGAACGAGAGAGAGCGTATACTTCTTTTATCCACGATTGAGCTTTCAAAACTGAGAGAATCGAATAAAATCCAAGGACGTAAAGTCGTGCTCTGCTACCAATCTGTCATGCCCCACTCTCGGAGGAGCGATCGTCCTTGTTAAGGCGTGATGCCGTACGAGCCTAGGTTGCGCTCGTACAATGGCAAGTCCGAAAATGGCCGATTGAAGCTAGGCCACAGAGTCGCACAGAGTGTCCCCATTTGCAGCGGAAAGTGAATGAACACAATTTGAAACTAACTCAATAGTATTTATTGATATTGAAAAACTATTACAAGCTGCGCTAGGTCAAGATTACAATTTGCTCAAGATCTCGTCTCTCTAAAACATAAAAGGGCGTGCTAAGTGGCTTACAAGATGGAATGATTCATGGAGATGTTCTGATATATTATATCCTGTATTTGGTGCTTCAGTTTCTTTGTAATGCTCCAAGCCTCCAGAGTTAGCTCCACGCATTAGCATATTCAAAGGAAGTCTCCGCACCCGACGAGGTTCGCCCGTAGGCTGCAAACAATCTATAAGGTTATCAGTACATTATTATGCACTGGTGGGGAGGCTAGTTCGCCCACTCGCTAACATTACCAAACACGTTCATTTTACATTTATGCACCATCTACCAGTTATTGTCTTACTAATCTTGCCTTAGGACCAATTTCATGGCATATAGTTTGAAGCCTATATCGTGTTACCGATATAAAGTGTCTTTATATGAATAACATGCAAAACTTACCATACTTACCATACGATCTTCCCTGTCCAAATTAAACCATGTTAGCCAACAATTTATACACAATGACTTAACGAATTGTATAAGCATTCAAGTGGGTCGAGGGCGTGTTCCTGTCTCGGGTGGATGAGATACTCATGGTTTCGATAAGTCTTGTACTTACATTTTGTTCAGATGTTCATTCAGTCACTCAATTGTTCAGCTTACTCAAGTTGTCAGGATGTGTTATAATCAAGCATTATACGGATACGTTTTGTTTAGGTACTCATATTTTGTCAAGATGTTTCGTTCTCATGTTTATTTGGACATGTTTCATTCAGTTACTCAGTTGTTCAAATTTTATAGATTACTTGTTACAATGCAAGGTCTCGTACGTGGTTTTGCCGTAATCAAGCCAACTTAATCTATATGCACTGGTCGCTGGCACCACAAGCAATTTTGGACTATCCATCTTGGTATCATGGTTCTCTATCAACCGACGATGGCTGGCATACCCTGCTAGGCCACGCAGTACCTGACTTACGCCTCTTGGGTGGCCGAGCCCACACCAAAGCCAGCTCGTAAGCAATGATTCCGCCTAGGACAGCTACGAAGTCGTTGATCGTTACCTTAGAATTCTTATTCGTTTGTTTCCTAGTACACCGAGTTGTCCGCGACCATTTCGTATTGTCTTGTCATTTTTAACTGAATGGGCTACCTTTGAGCCATAGGATGTCTTTGAGACATAGTCGATTACCGACTTGGTTGGCGGCAGCATTCGTGCAGCACGGGTAGCGAGTCCCGTTGCACATCCCCGTCATAACTGTCACTAATTCTGTCTCTAATCCTTCTTGTCTTCTCTATACCTTTCTTTTCATTCATTCTTTTCTTTCTTTCGCTTGTTCATTCGTTCATTCATTCGTTCACTTATTCATTCATTTATTCGTTGATTTATTCATTCATTTATTATTCATTCATTATTATGCAGCTCCCTGTACGAGAATCGCCTTGGCAACCCATTGGTCCCGAAGCCTTATGATGTTTCTATACTCTGCTCGGAATGACTGTGTTGATCGTCTTCTGCCTCATTTTAGTAAACCATTCATTGTTTCATGTCTCAAGTTGTTATATGATCCAGTGACTAGCGTTTCATTCATAATTAAACGCATAAGTAAATCTACTCGAAACTTAAACTGTTCGTTGACATGAGTGTGGAGTGCGGTGCGAGGGTTCGAGTAATTTTTCAAGTTCATTTCCATATTCTACACAAGCATACAAGATGGGATTATTTCCTTAGCTAGGTACATTGAGTCATTTTATTAGCATGCACGGTGTTATCGTCCAATGATCTAGCAATATTGTCCATATTATTATGTGTCTAGGGTAACCAAAGGCAGGTCATCGGAGCCACCTACCTTAGCGATGAACGTATCGGCCAAGCAAGACTCCGAGCACGCCTTTGAATGTTTAAGTCTGGTTCTTCTGAAGGGCCAACGTAACCCTTGCATCAATACTTCATCGAGTTAACGATTGAAATGAGTTGTTGCACTTGCCGTTTGAATCGGCATTTCGCTAGGGCAGAGCGGGTCATTACATGTTGCAACCGTGCATACCCTTTTTGATACAACTCGTGCCGTGCTTGTACTCCTTTTATTCGACCGACACTGTGCATGTGGATTGCCGCTCAGCATACCAACTTGTCTATATGAAAGATTATCGACAATTTTGTCACGACCCATATTCTAGAGTAAGGGCACGAGAAGTGGGTACGTCCAGCCTACGCCGCAGTGTCGGCGGTAGAACGCTGTCCTAGGCCACAACATCTAACAATCTAATGCTAAGCAGTTTATACTCCCCGAATGGGGGTGACATAGCATAATGTAAACCCAGTCATAACTAAGAAAGAAGAAGCATGATATGATATAGAACTCAAATAAAATACAGATGATCAGAAGAGTCTAAGTGTCTAAGATAACATCTCAGCAAACATCTAGAATACAAGGTCTCAACTACAGAGTATGAAAGAATATATACAATCCAGATCTCAATGACAGAAATAAAGCCTAACAAAACTAGTCCCAAGACAACATAAGTAAGATAAAGCCTAACTAAACTAGTCTAGGCAGTAGGGGTAATGTCATCAGCTAGAGCTGGGTCCTCCTGAGAGTCCAGCTCACAAGTGTCATCTAGGGCTGTCCCATAGAAGGTGTCAACACCAGGCTCATCCTCGTCCTCTGTAAACATTCAAAGGTGCCCAATCAGGACGGAGCAAGCACAATACATCTCAACAGTTCATAGCAGGTTAGAAAATATAATCATGCAGTAAAGTAAGATACAGGAAACTGAAAGAAAGTATAGAATATAAACAGAGAGAGAACTGTAATAGAAATATCTACTATAAGTAGAGAACTAACAGTGGCTAGTGAGTCAAAGTACAATATAAATATGTAAATGGCATAGAAGATTCTGGTGAGATACTACGGAGGTGATCAGATGAGATACTACTTGGGTATTATTCACATGTCTACTTCAACTCCTCCGTACCCCCAATCAATACACAATGATCCAGCCAGGTTATGTTATGATTCATGTAACGGCCCCCGAAGGGTGGTACATGATAGTCCCATAAATAGGGATTCAAGGAAATCCTGTCACCCCCAGTTTTCAAAAACAGGGGTATTTTTCTCATTTTACATTTTTGAATATTTTTAAAATTTATTTTATTATTTATGATATTGTTTTGGGGTTATTTGAGTCAGGTTCGAATTTCAACTCAATCTTACTTGAAACGGGGACCCGGGGGTGGTTTGACTCTAGTGGGACCCACACACTAGTTAGGCATGGCCCACATGATATTAATTTTAGTCCACATGATAGAAATATTTTAGTTAGAGGATAGACTAATTATTATGGATAAGGTTAGTATGATTAGAGACTTTAGAATGACTAATTTAGCCCCAACCAATTAGCCCTTTCCTAATACTCATAGAATAGGTTAGTGGGGGCATTTTGGACCTTACCATAATAGGACAAATAGCCCCATATGGCCAGCCACTTTGGGAGAGGATAGGCTCAAGTTTATTTATTATTCTCATCCACACACTCTCTCTTGTTCTTCCCCAAATTCCTAGAGAGCAATCCCTAGCAATTTCTCCACCAAATTCTTCCATTTCGCCACCAAATCTTCTTCTTTCCTTCTTCATTCTAGCCAAGGAGGAAGCTACCCAAGTTTGGGAGGATTCGGAGCTCATTCGTGTCCTTTTGGAATCTCTACGTTTCAGTGTCGCTCCGAGAAGGCTTTTCTTCGATTCGATCTACCGGGAGGTATAAATCCCTTCTCCTTTTTATTTCCTTATGTATATAGATCTATTTTGAACCCATAGGAATGACCCCCATGGTTGTATCTCCATTTATGTCCATTTTGTGTCCATTTGGAGGTCATAGGAGTGTCCTTTGTGTTGTGGTTGTGTCCATGTGGGAAAATCCTAAATTTGGACACACTATGTGTTGTTGTTATGTATGAATGAATTATTACATGTTTAATCTCATATTTTTGTATTGGAGATGTGTTCTATAGTGTCTCATATATTTATATATTAGTGTAGAGAGTGAGTTCTTGATATATTATGTTATACACTTGTGTTCTTTCCTGAAGCATCACTATAGATAGTGAATCCCCCTGATCCTGAAGGCAATGTCAGAATCGGAGCTGTCGTAAGCCGCTTCTTCAACTCATCAAAAGCTGTCTGACACTCCTCTGACCAAACATACTCAGCATCCTTTCGGGTCAACCGAGTCAACAGCTCTGCAACCCGGGAGAAATCCTGCACAAATCTCCTATAATATCCTGCCAGCCCCAAGAAGCCCATGATCTCTACCACTGAAGTCGGCGCTGTCCATGCCTCAACTGCTACGATCTTCTTGGGGTCAACTGAGATCCCATCTCCAGTCACCACATGCCCCAAAAAGTCAACCCGGTCCAAAAAGAACTCACACTTGGAGAGCTTTCCATAAAGCTGCTCCTTCCTGAGAGTCTCCAGCACTATCCTCAGATGATCCTCGTGGTATCCTCGATCTTCGAATACACAAAGATGTCGTCAATGAATACCACTACGAACTTGACCAAGTATTGGTGGAACACCTTGTTTATTAGGTTCATAAACACTGTTGGTGTATTTGTTAGCCCAAAAGACATAACAAAAACTCAAACTGCCCGTACCACATCCTGAAAGCGGTCTTGGGAACATCCTCCCCCTTTACCTTCACCTGGTGATAACCTGACCTCAAATCAATCTTGGAGAACACCCGAGCTCCGCTCAACAGAACAAAGAGATCATCGATCCGCGACAGTGGGTATCTGTTCTTGATTGTCAGGTTGTTGAGTGCCCTGTAGTCAATACACATCCGTACTGACCCATCCTTCTTCGGCACAAATAATACTGGTACACCCCATGGCGACAAACTCGAACGGATAAAGCCCTTGTCCTGCAGCTCATCCACCTGCTTCTTCAGCTCCACCAACTCACTGTTGTTCACTCGATAGACGTACTGAGAGATGGATTCCGCTCCTGGAACCAATTCTATCGAGAACTCAATGTCCCTGTCTGGTGGCAATCCAGGCAACTCCTCTGGAAAAACATTCATATACTCTGCTATCAAGGGGTATGAAATCGTCTGCTTCTCAACCGAGACTCCGCAGAAAACTCCGCTGCTCTGCTCCACCTGACGTCTGGAGTACTCGAACTCTGGCTTCCCCGGCACTCTGAAGAGAACTCTACCCCCTCTGCAATCAATGCTGCCGTGGTGCCTGCTCAACCAATCCATACCAAGTACTATATCGTAGTTCGGCAATGGCATTACGAGCAGGCTCACCTCCAACTCACAGCCTCCCAAAACAACACTTCGACCCTTACAAACATCACTCACGAGGATAATGCCACCCCCGGTCGTGATCTTGTAAGTCCTAGGCAACAATTCAGCAATGATACCGTGTCTAATCGCAAATGATACTGATACGAAACTATGCGAAGCACCAGAATCGAATAATGTAAAAGCTGGACAGAAGTCGAGAAGAACCAAACTTGCGACCAGCTCTCCTATAACCTCTGTATCCTCGGCCGCCATGGCGAAAGCTCGCCCCTACTGGACTCCTATGACCTGCTGCTGGTGCTGAACGAACCTCTGCTGCTGTGTCGGCAGGGCTGGTCCCCTCTGCTGGCCTGCTGGCGCCCTGGCTCCTCCTCCCTGAACTGTTCGTGCTACGAGACACTCCTTCATCTGGTGGTCTGCTGAACCACATACCAGGCACTTGCCCAGTTTCTTCCTACACTCGTTCCACCCGTGCCCTGGCTTCTTTCAATAAGCACAGCTGGTGGCCTGCTGCCTCGGTGCCTGCTGCTGCATCATCTGCTGCTGATGCTGCACTGGCTGATGCCTTGGCTGCTGAAACTGCTGCGGCTGGAATCTCTGCTGCTGGTGGTGGTGCTGGAAATACAGCCTCTTGGCCAATCCTCTGCTACTGCTATCCCCAACCGGGTCTCGCCCCTCTTGAGCCTCAGCTCAAGATCGTCCTCAGCCAATAAAGCTCCCTTCAAAATCTTCTCGAATGTGGCATCCCTGTTGTCCTTGGTCAAGGACTTGACTTCCTTGACCAGACCCTTTCGGAACCTCTGGGCCTTCGCCGTCTCGCTCAAGCCCTGTACCAATCTGTCGAGGCGGCCAAACTCCCTAGCGTACTCCTCTACTGACAGGCTCCCCCGAACTAAGCTCTCAAACTGCGACTCTAAGGATCAGAGCGCTGTATCTGGAAAGAACTACTTCTTGAAGAAGCCCTTGAACTCCTCCCAGGTCTGTCCGGCTAGCCCCACCCTGGGGTCTGACTGATACCAGGTACGAGCAAGATCTCGCATCCGGCTAGCTGCTGCCTCTATCTGTTGATCTGTCGGTATCCGGGCCAGTCGGAAGACCCCCTCTATATGCTCGATCCACTCGTCAGCATATAAAATCCCCTCCGTCCCCAGGAAGTCTCTAGGGCTCATCTTCTGAAACTGCTCTATCACAGGTGTCCTCGGCTGCTGGACTGCTGGTCGAGCTGCGACTGTCGTAATGGCCGACTCCATGCTCCTGGCCTGCCGGGTCTGCTGCACCTCCATTAACTGCTGAAAGTAGACAAACATCTGTACCGCGTCCACGTATCCTGTAGGCGGCGGCTGCTAGAAAGGCATCTCTGGGATGACTGGGTCCTGCCTCCAAACTTGTGGAGGCATACCCGCTACTGCTGCTGCTGAAGTTGTAACGCCCCAGTCCCAAAATACGTAGGACCAAGTACGAGAACATGCCTGCTGCACATATAGAAAGAATACTCCAATATATGGAATCCTCATATATGCACATAAGCTATAAATAAAATAATGACAGGCCAAAATAACATATCTAATCTCATCACAGCTTAACACAGAAGATAATAGAGTCGAAATAAATAAATAAGAGTATCTAAAGATAGTCGGGTGAACATACTCACTCCAAACAACTATAAAAAATAGTTTCACAAGATCGGAGTCCAACCTCCGCAAAATAGAAAGAAATGAGATGTAAAAATAATGTCCACTAATGTCTCAAATATAGAGTGAACTAGAAATCAGTAGTGACTGCCTCGTCATCGATGTAAGTTGGATCCAACGCCGCTCCATACTCCTGCGAAAAGTCATCTAATCCTGGAAAGATAACCAAGTCCTCAGAGGGACGTAGCGAGATACAAGAAAATACCATGCCATATAAACTGTGATAATATAATCGAAAGAAAAGGGATGCATGCAATAGGGTGCCTACCAGTTCTACAGTGACAATGCAGTTAAAAATAGACCTTCAACGCAAGGGTATCTGGCTCAGTAGCAGTAACTCAGGTGTGGCCCCATTAGGATACCAGGGACCTCAAAGCATAACATTCTTCGAATGTCAGAGGCCAGCATTATCAGTAATAGGAAAGTGCATAAGGACCCATACGTTAAGGAAACTGTTCTCCCCATCCAACGCCTAGTAGGGTCACATCCATGACTCATGAACCTCTAGTTACTGCCAAGTCTTCTAGCATGTAATTCTATTGGAAGTTACCCCTATCCGTCGTACGTACCATACGTATCGGTGGCCAGCCGTCTACACAGATACGTGTCCTACATGTGACTCACAACACGTGGTAAGCAAGTGTCAAGGCCGAACGAGATATACCAATACCTCAATATCAATGGGTGGTCACTAGACTAAGTCAATGCAAGAAAAATCAATAAAGCAAGTAAAATGATCGATAGAGTCGCTTGCACCCAAGTGTGACTTGGACGCACAGTTTTATAATATCAAGAAAAGAACTACTAAAAATAACAATTGAAAATAAGAATATAATAATCACAGAGTAAAGTGGCAAGGTATCTTGCCTGCGGTACGGGAAGGGCAAATCCAAGAGTAGCAAGTGTCAGCACCAAAATTCACAAATCACAGATGACTCCAGACGCTGAAATAAACATCAAAAATGATCTCGGTGAAGAAGATATACCTAGAAAACTCCTGTCCAAAAGTCAAATTCTAGAACATGGGCAAAATCATAATTTCGGGTCAAAACGATGTCCGCCGTTGGACACGCTTTGCACCGAAACACGTGCCAAAGTCTACGGTCTCTAAAGTCAGTAAACTACATGTCTACAGTTCAGTTTGAGGAGAGGAACTCAATGGTATGTCCAGTTTTGGATTCCGATGAGCCGTCTACAAATTCGCCCGTTTGGGTGGGTCGCGGGCCCGCTAAAAAAGGGTTCTGATTCGACCTTCTCATAATCGAACCAAACTTGGCATACAGGACCAGAATTTTGATTCGGACTTGTTGGTACAAGTTTTGTCTCGATTCGACGACTGTACACAAAGTTATGGACAAGTTTGCAAATCGCCGATACGGGGGTATCCCGACGGATACGCGTTGATTCCGTCGCGCATACACGACGAAACTGAGTTCCGTCAGTTCCCACATGTCAGCAATGTCCATACGCGGCTTTTGATGCATATAGCATGCGACCACATCGCCCGGTTTGTCGGGACGCACGCCATATCGGACAAAATTCAGAAAATTAATATAACTAAGCAAAAGTTTTTTCTCAATTTCAACATCAATCTACTTTTTACACGCTAATCGAAACGATGATCCAGAAGATGCGTTGTAATCTTGGTTATGTTGTCTTTTACTGTTTTCAATTAGTTCCTACATTACTTTACTGTACAGCAAGAAAATTGGCCGACAAGTTGTCGTTTTAAAACAGTTTTATAGTATTACAGAAAACAGATTTTTGTTCAACTTCGTCTCGATTTTTCGAGCAAGGCGATGGGTTGTTTTCGAAATCCACCTGGAGGATCTCGAAGAGGGTCAAGTCTACTTTCCAGAAAATCTTACGGATCAAAAATCAGTGCTACGAGTAAAAAGGTACGTCGTAGGAAAGTAGGGTACCTTAAGTGGAAAAACTGCTCCGTGGGTGACGCGAGCCTAACTTCCGATGCTCCGTTCGTCGCGCACAAAGCTCCGTCGCTGGTGAAACTAATTTGTAGGCGAAGAGGGTATGATCAGCCTCAACTTTTGTTTTGGAAGTTTAGGGTTTTGAGGCTTGTGGAAAAAGTTACATTTATAACAAGAATTGCCGAAACCTAATTCTAATAGGTTTTATAATACAACTATTATAATCCTATCGGGTTGGTGGGGTTTTCTCCGTGCTAGCTTGCTGCCTACAGCAGCAAGCATAATAGAGGGTGGGGCCCGCCCACTTATGTGGGTGGGTTGCTATATACTTTTTTTTTCTTTAACCACTAATCTCTAATTCTCCACCTAGGAGGCCACAGTCTGGCCCGCCCCTTGCTGGGTGTGGCCGGGCTCCTTTGTTTTTTTTAAAACATTTACAATTATAACTATTTATTATATATATATATATATATATATATATATATATATATATATATATATATATATATATATATATATATATATATATGTATATTTATATCAAAGTATGAGTATATATATCTATATATATTTTAAGCTAGCAATAAATTCTCAAAAAAATTTACAAATAAAATTCCTAAAAATCCTATATTCTATTATATCCTTATTTATTAGAAATACGAACATGCACACATATAATATATATATATATATATATATATATATATATATATATATATATATATATATGCACATATATTAATTATACTACTACGCTAGTAGCAAATAAATCCATATCTAATGAAAGGCATAACAAAAATTTAATTTAACTTATAAAAATCAATTATAAATTATGGGGGTTTACATCCTACCCAAATTAAAGAATATTTCGTCCTCGAAATTAAACTAAGGTCGGGGGATCGAATGCAATGCAAGAAAATTGATAGCAATTTAAAAGCTCAACTGCAAGACATACCTTCGTCTATGAACAAATGCGGGTAGCGGGTTTGGATGTCGTCCTCACGCTCCCAAGTAGACTCCCCTGGCGAGTGATGCTTCCATGCCACACGAACCAATGGAATAGATTGATTCCGCAACACCTTCACTCGGCGATCGAGGATACCTACTGGTTGCTCTTCGTACGACAAACTCGGTCCAACTGTGATCTCGGAGTGATCAAGCACATGATTGTTGTACGCCACGTACCTCCTCAGCTGAGATACGTGGTATACATCATGCACTCCCTCTAGCGACGGTGGCAAGGCCAATCTATAGGCAACCTCTCCAACACGTTCCAAGACATCGAAAGGCCCGATGTACCTTGGACTCAACTTGCCATGTCTTCTGAATCGAATCGTGCCCCTAATGGAGGATATCTTCAAGAACACATGGTCACCCTCTTTGAACTCCAAGGGTCGACGATGATTATCTGCCCACTGCTTCTGACGATCCTGCGCTGCTCGCAGGTGGTCCTTAATTTTCTTTATTGTCTCCACTGTCCTGAAGACCAACTCGGGACCCAATAGCTGTCGCTCTCCTATATCGCTCCAACAAACAGGAGACCGACACTTCCTACCATACAATGCTTCAAACGGAGCCATCTGAATGCTCGCTTGATAGCTATTGTTGTAGGAAAACTCAACAAGATGGAGATGGTCCTCCCATAAACCACCAAAATCAAGCATGTACGCTCTCAACATATCCTCTAGCGTGTGTATGGTACGCTCTGACTGTCCGTCTGTCTGAGGATGGTATGCCGTGGTAAACTTCAATCGGGTGCCCAAACTCTCTTGTATGGTTCTCCAAAAGTACGAGGTGAATCTCGAGTCGCAGTCCGACACAATACTAACTGGTACACCATGTAATCTTACAATCTGCTCCACATACATCTCTGCCAATACCTCTGTCAACTGGCCCACTCTAAAGGGTAAGAAATGGGCTGACTTTGTAAGTGTATCTACAATCACCCATACTGCATCACGTCCCCTAGGACTCCGAGGAAAACCCGTGACAAAATCCATAGTAATGTGCTCCCACTTCCACTCGGGAATGGGTAGCGGCTGTAATAATCCGGCCGTCCTTTGGTGGTCCGTCTTCACTTGTTGACATATCCAGCACTTGGCAACGAAACGAGCTATCTCCGCTTCATTCCATGCCACCAATAATACTGTCGTAAGTCACGGTACATCTTGGTTCCTCCGGGATGAATAGAGTAAGTCGAACTGTGAGCCTCTGCCATCAGCTCCTGCCGTAGCTCTCTATTAGAAACATAAATGCTATCACCACATCGCAATGTCCCATCTGAGTGGATCCTTAAACCTGTTTGCTCACCTGCTTCAGTCCTCTCTTCGAGCCGTCGAAATCTAGCATCATTGGGTAATGCTGCCTTGATGCGCTCTACCAACGATGATTGTAGTTGAAGGTTGGCTAATACGCCGTCTGCTCCAGGCATTACTACCTCAATACCAAGCTGTTCCAAGTCTCTAATCAATTCCTTCTGCATAGTCAGAATGTGTGCCATGGGCTTACGGCTTAATGCGTCTGTCACGATATTAGCCTTGCCCGGATGATAATGAAGCTCGATCTCATAATCCTTCATCAACTCCAACCAATATCGCTGTCGCATATTCAACTCCTTTTGTGTGAACACGTACTTGAGGCTCTTATGAATAGTGTAGATATCAACCTTTTTGCCGTACAAGTAGTGTCGCCATAGCTTCAAAGCAAAGATAACCGCTGCGAGCTCTAGATCGTGGGTCGGATAATTCTTCTCGTGCACTCTCAACTGTCGCGATGCATATGCTACTACACGCCAGTGCTGTATCAATATACATCCTAATCTCTTTCCGGATGCGTCACTGTAGATCACAAATCCTCCCGGGCCCGATGGTAGTGTCAAGATTGGTGCTGTGGTCAATCGCTTCTTTAACTCACCAAATGTGGCATGACACTCGTCTGTCCATACAAACTCCTGATTCTTGCAAGTTAATCGAGTTGTAGGCCCCGTTATTCGAGAGAAATCTTCCACGAACTGTCGGTAGTAACCCGCAAGTCCGAGAAAACTTCTCACCTCGGATGCTGATGTGGGAGCGGGCCATGATTTGACTGCTATGATCTTCTCTGGGTCTACTGATATACCATCACCCGTAACAATATGACCAAGAAATGATACCTCCTTGAGAAAGAAATCGCACTTGCTAAGCTTTCCGAAAAGTTGCTTATTCCTCAACGTTCCTAAAACTATTCGTAGATGTTGCTCATGCTCCTCTTGACTCTTGGAGTAAATCAAGATATCATCTATAAAAACGACTAAAAATTTGTCCAAGTACTGGTAAAAGATCTTGTTCATCAAATTCATGAAGACTGCGGGTGCATTGGTCAAACCGAAGGGCATGACCAAGAACTCGTAGTGTCAATACCTTGATCGAAAAGCTATCTTTGCTATATCTTCCTTTCGAACCTTCAATTGGTGATAGCCTGAGCGTAAGTCAATCTTGGAGAATACTTTTGCTCCACTCAGTTGATCGAATAGATCGTCTATACGCGGCAAAGGATACTTGTTCTTTACCGTCACTGTATTTAATGCTCTGTAGTGGATGCATATGCGCACTGTCCCGTCTTTCTTAGGCACAAAAAGAATAGGTGCTCCCCATGGTGACGCACTAGCACAAAAAAGCCCTTCCCCAATAAGTCATCAATCTGCGTCTTCATCTCTACCAACTCTTTTGGTGCTCGACGATATACTCGAGATGAAATAGGCTCGGCTCCCGGAATAAGCTCAATAGAAAACTCAATGTCTCGGTCAGGCGGCAGTCCTGGCAATTCCTCGGATAATACATCCTCGAACTCGGTGATGATAGGATGCTGAGGGGTGTCGTGCATCATCATATGAGTCCCCGATGCGGGTGCATCACAACTCTCTCCATCTTCTTTGGTGAACTCAAACTCTACCGCATTCGGTGGTCTAAGGATAATACTGCTCCTATGGCAGTCTATGAGAGCGAAATACTGGCTCAACCAGTCCATTCTAAGAACCACATCAAATGTCGGCATAGGGAATACAAGAAGTCGTGCCGTCATCTCTCTACCACTTATTACTACAGGACAAAGTCTACAAACACCACTAACAGGTACAACTCCTCCTCTAGTGAGGATTCTTAACATTCTTAGCTAAGGGTGTGATGGGAATGCTGTGTCTAGTGGCAAAACTAGTGGCTATGATTGAATGAGTGGCTCCAGTATCAAATAATGTAATAGCAAGAAAAGATGCAACTAAAACCATACCTGCTATGACCTCTGCCTCTGTCTCTATATCCTCAACAGCAAGTGAGAATACCTTTCCATGATTTTGTCCTGGGCCCTGAGCTCTGGCCCTCTCGAACTGTGCTGACTGGGGTGGTAATGGTGTGCGAGGTGCTCCTGCCGCTTGCTGTGGTGCTGGAAGTGCTGGGGTTACGGACTGCTATTCTGGACAATCCTTCACCTTGTGCTGTCCTGACCCGCATCTCAAGCATGATCCGAGTCGAATTCGATAGTCCTTCAAAATGTGTCCCTGCTTCCCACAAAAGTTGCAGGTGGGCTTCTGATAAGGTGTGGGCGTCTGCTGGAACTGTCTGGTGGCTCTCCTAGTAGGTCCACTCTGAGTAGCCCGAGCTGGTGTAACTGCTGGGGTATGGCGCCTCGATGTCTGCTGCTCCTTGCGAAAAATCTCCTGAGCACGAGCTTCTTCCAAGACAGCTGAGTGGGAGACTCAAGAATGGGTAGTCGTATAAGACTTGAGCTCTGGTACAAGCCCCTGGTGAAATCTCCTTGACTTTTCTAACTCCATCGTAATTAATCCCGCACCGAATCGACTCAGGCAATTGAACTCTGAGTCATACTCATCAACTGTCATATTCCCTTGCTTCAGATGAAGGAACTGGTCATAGAGACCATCTCGAACATGAATAGGGAAGAATCTCTAATAAAATGCATCATAGAACTGCTTCTAGGTGATCCCAGTGCCCAATTGTCTCTCTTTCGTCTTCCACCAGTGGTGAGCATTGTCTTCTAACAGAAAGTCCACTGCTGTTATCCAATCTCGAACTGGCAAATGGGATGCCTTCAGTAGCTTCTCGGTACTAATAAGCCACTGTGACACCTCTAATGGCTTCTTCGTTCCTCTAAAAGGCTTAGGGTTCATATCTGGGAAATTCTTGATAGAGCCTTCATAAGGATGCAGAGCCGGTGCTGGTGCTGGTGCAGGTGCTGGAGGTGGTGGTGGAGGTCTAGCCATTGCTGCCATCATCGTCTGTCTCATCAGCTCAGTCTGCTGCCACTGAGCCTGCATTATGGCGTACATAAACTGAGTAGTAGGGCTCCCATCAGTCGGTGGTGGGGGCATCTGAGGTCCCGACTGCGAAGGAAACTGTTGAGGGAATGGTGGTGGTGGAGGCAGTGGTACATTCCCTTCCGGTGCATGGTAGTGGTCTGTCCAGCCTGGCTGCCTGGGGGTGGAGCGATCTCTGGGTACTCCATAATCGGTGTCATAGTAGGGTACGACAGTCCTGGCTGGTATGGTGTCGCTTGAGTCATGGGAGGATTCTGTCCCTCCGGAGTAGCCTCTTCACCAGATGTGAGGGCCAAGGCAGAAGTGCGTCCGCTTCTTAATGCATACTGTTGGCATGAGGAAGATAAGTTGATATTAGGAAAGATTAGATATGAAGTAAATCGAATAATCAAGGAAGTTTCGATAAGTTTGGAAGTCAAGGGGTAGTAGTAGTTCTGGATGAGATATTCCTATTCCTATATGCAGGCTTGTTGGGCACAGTCATGTAACCCAACAATATTAACGTAGACCTGCATGGGCCACCACAAAAACATGTAACGCTCCAGTCCCAAAATACGTAGGACCAAGTATGTGAACATGCCAGCTGCATATATACAAAGAATACTCTAATATATGGAATCCTCATATATGCACATAAGCTGTAAATAAAATAATGACAGGCCAGAATGACATATCTAATCTCATCACAGCTCAACACAGAAGATAATAGAGTCCAAATAAATAAATAAGAGTATCCAAAGATAGCCGGGTGAACGTACTCACTCCAAACAGCTATGAAAAATATTCTCACAAGATCGGAGTCCAACCTCCGCAAAATAGAAAGAAATAAGATGTAAAAATAATGTCCACTAATGTCTCAAATATAGAATGAACTAGAAATCAGTAGTAAATGCCTCGTCATCGATGTAAGATGGATCCAGCGCCGCTCCGTACTCCTGCGGAAAGTCGTCTAATCTTGGAAAGATAACCAGGTCCTCAGAGGGACGTAGCAAGATACAAGAAAATACTATGCCATATAAACTATGATAATATAATAGAAAGAAAAGGGATGCAGGAAATAGGGTGCAGACCTTCAACGCATGGGTATCTGGCTCAGTAGCAGTAACTCAGGTATGGCCCCATCAGGATACCAGGGACCTCAAAGCATAACATTCCTCGAATGTCAGAGGCCAGCAGTATCAGTAATAGAAAAGTACATAAGGACCCATATATACTTTAAGGAAACTGTTCTCCCCATCCAATGCCTAGTAGGGTCACATCCATGACTCATGAACCTCTAGTAACTGCCAAGTCTTCTAGCATGCAATTCTATTGGCAGTTACTCCTATCTGTCGCATGCACCATACGTATCGGTTGCCAGCCGTCTACGCGGATACGTATCCTACATGTGACTCACAACACATGGTAAGCAAGTGTCAAGGCCGTATGAGATATACCAATACCTCAATATCAATGGGTGTTCACTAGACTAAGTCAATACAAGAGAAATAAATAAAGCGAGTAAAACGACCGATAGAGTCACTTGTACCCAAGTGTGACTTGGACGCACAGTTTTATAATATCAAGAAAAGAACTGCTGAAAATAACAATTGAAAATAAGAATATAATAATCACAGAGTAAAGTGGCAAGGTATCTTGCCTGCGGTGCGAGAAGGGCAAATCCAAGAGTAGCAAGTGTCAATACCAAAATCACAAATCACAGATGACTCCAGATGCTGAAACAAACATCAAAAATGATCTCGGTGAAGAAGATATACCTAGGAAATGCCTGTCCAAAAGTCAAATTCTGGAACAAGGGCAAAATCATAATTTTGGGTCAAAACGATATCCGCCGTTGGACTCGCTTTGCACCGAAACGCGTGCCAAAGTCTACGGTCTCTAAAGTCGTCAAACTACATGTCTACAGTTTCAGTTTAAGGAGAGAAACTCAACGGTATGTCCAGTTTTGGATTCCGATGAGCCGTGTACAAATTCGCCCGTTTGAGTGGGTCGCGGGCCCGCTAAAAAGGGGTTCCGATTCGACCTTCTCAGAATTGAACCAAACTTGGCATACAGGACTAGAATTTCGATTCGGACCTGTTGGTGTAGGTTTCGTCTCGATTCGATAACTGTACACGAAGTTATGGACAAATTTGCAAATCGTCGATACGGGGGTATCCCGACGGATACGCGTTGATTCCGTCGCGCATACACGACGTCCATACGCGCCTTTCGATGCATATAGCACATGACCACGTCACCCGGTTTGTCGGGACGCATGCCATATCGGACCAAATTCAGAAAATTAATATAACTAAGCACAGGTTTTTCCTCAACTTCAACATCAATCTACTTTTTACACGCTAATCGAAACGACGATCCAGAAGATGCGTTACGATCTTGGTTATGTTGTCTTTTAATGTTTTCAATTAGTTCCTACATTACTTAACTGTACAACAAGAAAATTGGCCAACAAGTTGTCATTTTAAACAGTTTTATAGTATTACAGAAAATAGATTTTTGTTCAACTTCATCTCGATTTTTCGAGCAAGTCAATGGATTGTTTTTGAAATCCACCTAGAGGACCTCGAAGAGGGTCAAGTCTACTTTCCATAAAATCTTACGGATCAAAAATTGGTTCTACGAGTAAAAAGTTACGTCGTAGGAAAGTAGGGTACCTTGAGAGGGAAAACTGCTCCGTGTGTGACGCGGGGCTGACTTCCGATGCTCCGTTCGTCGCTCACAAAGCTTTGTCGCTGGTGAAACGAATTTGTAGGCGAAGAGGGTATGATCAGCCTCAACTTTCATTTTGGAAGTTTAGGGATTTGAGGCTTGTGGAAAAAGTTACATTTATAACAAGAATTGTCGAAACCTAATTCTAATAGGTTTTACAATACAACTATTATAATCCTATTGGGTTGTGGGGTTTTCTCCGCGCTAGCTTGCTACCTACAGCAGCAAGCATAATAGAGGGTGGGGCCCGCCCACTTATGTGGGTGGGTTGCTATATACTTTTTTTTTCTTTTCTTAAACCACTAATCTCTAATTCCCCACCTAGGATGCCACAGTCTGGCCCACCCCTTGCTGGGTGTGGCCGGGCTCCTTTGTTTTTTTTAAAACATTTACAATTATATATATATATATATATATATATATATATTTATATATATATATATATATATATATATATATATATGTATATATATATATATATATTATATATATAAATATATATATATATATATATATATATATATGTATATATATATATATATATATATGTATATATATATATATATATATATATATATATATATATATATATATATATATATATATATATATATTTTAAGCTAGCAATAAATTCTCAAAAAATTTACAAATAAAATTCCTAAAAATCCTATATTCTATTATATCCTTATTTATTAGAAACACGAACGTGCACACATATAATATATATATATATATATATATATATATATATATATATATATATATATATATATATATATATATATATATATATATATATAAATATATATATATGCACACATACATTAATTATACTACTACGCTAGTAGCAAATAAATCCATATCTAATGAAAGGCATAACAAAAATTTAATTTAATTTATAAAAATCAATTATAAATTATGGGGGTTTACAGAAGTCCCAATACGAGCAGAGGTGGCAGGAGCTGCAGTCTCCTGACCCTGCTGAACTGGCTGAGAGGTAGCAGTCCCCTCTACAGCATCCCCATGAATGGTACGATGTGACCGCGTCTCCACCATCCTGAAGACAGACCAACAAGGGTATCAATTGCTGAGAAAGAAGCGATATAACAAAGGCGGACAGTTAAAATTCAAAAGAAATCAATTGACAGTAAGGATTTAGATAGCAACAATAGAGTTTTCCTAATGTGATTGAGTACCTTGAAACTAATGTCCTATATCCTACTGCAGGCTGTAGTGATACTCTGGTTCGAATACCACTATACTTCTAGTCGAGACCTGCATGGGCCACCACTAAAAACGTATCACGACCCGTACCCTAGAGTAAGGGCACGAGAAGTGGGTACGCCCAGCCTACGCCATAGTGTCGGCGGTAGAACGCTGTCCTAGGTCACAACATCTAACAATCTAATGCTAAGCAGTTTATACTCCCCGAATGGGGGTGACATAGCAGAATGTAAACCCAATCACAACTAAGGAAGAAGAAGCACGATATGATATAGAACTAAAATAAAATACAGATGATCAGAAGAGTCTAAGTGTCGAAGATAACATCTCAGCAAACATCCAGAATACAAGGTCTCAACTACAGAGTATGAAAGAATATATACAATCCAGATCTCAATGACAAAAATAAAGCCTAACTAAACTAGTCCCAAGACAACATAAGTAAGATAAAGCCTAACTAAACTAGTTTAGGCAGTAGGGGTAATGTCATCAGCTAGAGGTGGGTCCTCCTGAGAGTCCAGCTCACAAGTGTCTTCTAGGGCTGTCCCATAGAAGGTGTCAACACCAGCCTCATCCTCGTCCTCTGTAAACATTCAACTGTGCCCAATCAGGACGGAGCAAGCACAATACATCTCAACAGTTCATAGCAGGTTAGAAAATATAATCATACAGTAAAGTAAGATACAAGAAACTGAAAGAAAGTACAGAATGTAAACAGAGATAGAACTGTAATAGGAATATCTACTATAAGTAGAGAACTAACAGTGGCTAGTGAGTCAGAGTACAATATAAATATGTGAATGGCATAGGAGATTCTGATGAGACACTACGGAGGTGATCAGATGAGATACTACTTGGGTATTATTCACATGTCTACTTGTACTCCCCTGTACCCCCAATCAATACACAAGGATCCAGCTAGGTTATGTTATGATTCATGTAACGGCCCCCAAAGGGTGGTACATGAAAGTCCCATAAATGGAGATTCTAGGAAATCCCATAAATGGAGGATTCAAGGAAGCCTCTATGATCATGAGAGTACATGTCACAAGTTATTCAATGAACCATGAAGCATAGTGATACACAATGTAAGTGAAACACACTAAACATGTAGTATTCGATGCTCCCTGAGGGGATAACATCTCAAGAAAGGATCCATATAGTACTAATCTGTGTGACCAACGTGACAACATCAAGTAAAGTAATTTAAAGCAGGAAAATAATTCTAACAGGATATAAAATGATCAGAGAATGTACTCGCCTGCTATCTAAGTGTCCGGATGAAAAGTACTGTCCGAGGAGAGGTGTTTGGCTCCTAATCAGAACAGTACAAGTCACAACAAGTCCAAAATGGTAATAAGATGCAATTCAATGCATTCTACATGAATCTAGGTCAATCTAGACCAAAGTCAACTCTTTGTCAACTCTGGTCAACCCTTAAAGTCAAACTAGGTCAACTATGCCATTCTAGGTCTAAACCTAGTCTATCAAGTCTATACAACCTATCAAACTGTCCAAGTCATTGCACATTACCTATAGGCACACATTACTTAGCATATATAAATATCTACATATATATAAGCATACATTTACATACCTAATTGGCCTATACATTTGGCATCAAAAGTACATATACATAGACACATATACTACAATATACTAGCTTAACATATACACATGCATTTTATAGGGTTGAAGGGAGAACTATGTGTCAAGAATGTGTATTAGTGTGCACAAGTGAGTGTGAACAAGAGTGTCAAAGTATCACATGTGTGTGTGTGGTTTGTGTACATAGGCAAGTGAAGGGGGTGATGTGTTTGGAAACATAGCTTGTATGTGTGTGTGCATGAACTAAGGTCAATCTAAAAATGGTTTAGGAATCTCAGTTATGCATTAATGAGGACTCATCAGGTTTAGGAATCTCAGTTATAGGAAAAAGAAATCAATTCATTCATTACAAAAGCAGTTTTTAGCCCCTCCCCATATTAACAAACAAGTTTTGAGATCAAAACCCAACCAATTCATCCCAAAATCGACCCACAACAAGAATACATGTAGGTACATCATAATAAGGTCTTAAACATATAAATTTGTGCATTAAACAGTTTAATTAAACAGCAAAAGTTCGAATTCCAAAACTGGAAAAATACTGAAATATAACATAGTATCAGAATTTTAAGGTAATTGGATTAGATGGGTTAAATCATGCTAAGATGTAAATTTAATGGTTGGTAAACCTTAATACACTTGTGCACGTGTCATACAAGTCACCTCGTGTCCACCATAGCCAGATACGGCGTATCCACATCACAGAAAACAAAAACAGGGTAAACTGACTCTGCACAGCAGTGCAGCCTCATGCACGCGTGCACACGCCCCAAGCTCTCGACATAGTACAAACTAATTCTCGTGCTCGTGCATGGGGGTACGCCTAGGGTAGTAGTAGGGGCCTATCATCCTGAATCGGACCCACGAGTTATCGTGTCCGACTTATCAAGCCGTATCCGAACCCGAAATCGAACTGTGCGCGTATAGTGCAAATCCAGTGCACGAGCTCGTGCTCACTCGACACGACAAAGAGACACATGAGACTTGGGGTGGGCCTTGTCAGACACTGCCCCCACCCACGTGTCAAGTGGCTCGTGTCGAGTCACCGTGTCCGTGGAGAATTTCACCCCGAGTAGCAGGGGAAACGCTAGCCGCGTGCGGGGACTGTGTTCATGTCTTCGTATGGACACGACACGAAACCAAAATCAAGGAGAAATGACACAAATCCATAAGCAATCCCTAGATCTACAAATCCATTCAAAAAGATTCCAAAAATTAGGTCGAAATGTCCTTTGGGGCATTTCATCAAACACTTAATTCCTAAAACTGATACGTGTCCAATTGGCACATGAATCGGACACGGTTTCCTACCAAACTTGGGGGTTAGCTAGGGACACCTAGATCTAGGCTACCATGCAATTAAAACAGCAATTTAGATGAATTTAGATGGTATTACCTATTGGTGTCAAAAACCAAAGAAGCTTTAAATGGAGGGGTCCTCCTTGCTAGCCAACTCTCCCAAATTGTCCACAAACTGAGATTATCCTCCATGAACAGCAAGAGGGAGACAATTAGAATCTAATGCAAGTGGTTTAAAAGAAAAGGAATTAAAATAGATTTTCTATGAATTTCTAAAGATGGGATTTACCTCTTTTTCTAACTTGTGATCTTTCCTAAAAGAGGCTAGCCCTAAATGGAAGAGAGTATAAATAGGGGGGTTCCCAATGGCCGGCCAAGCTAGGGTTAGGGTTAGGTTTTAGGTTAGCTAATGGACTTGGGCCAAATTCAAAAGCTATGGGCTAAGTTGCTAATTAATTGTTTCCAAAACCATAAGTCATGGCTTATGACTTAAAGCCTTCTAATGCCAACTTAAAATCTAAATGACCTATTACGAATTAACTCAATGTTAGGTTAGGGTCACATGACCTAATCAAGACACCACCACTAGGGTTAGCATCTAGGTTAGGCTCCAAAGTCAACACTAGTCAAAGTCTAGAATAACCCCTAATTAAATTATACCAAAAATCATATAAATTCTAATAAATCTCAATAATTCACAATAATTTCCAATAAATCCCAAAAATTCAAAATGACCAAAAGAACCCCATACTAGAAATGTGGTAGTGACAAATTCAAGCCATATTGGACATATATGTGGTACAAATGAGACCCTTATAGCTAAGGGTTGTAAGCCCTGCTCAAGTCCTCGAATCACCGCGGCATGTTCTTTCATAACTACCTTTCTTCCCTCCTAGGCCGATACGGTCCTGTGGCCGCAGTCTACCGAATCGAGGGAACAAAACCTTGTGCACAAGTTGTCCATGACCACACACCTACGAGAACTTCTAGTCACAACGTAAATGCATGGCCTAACCATCACAACTTACTTCCCTTGCTTTACTTCTTTACTTTTTATATTTCTATTGCAGAGCCAAAGCAGGGTTGCCTCGATAACTGACCTACAGTCCCGACATCCTTCTCCTCGGCGATTGGCCTACAGTCCCGACATATCTTCCAGTGTTTCCATACTCTTATTGACTCAAACTTATGAATCACTAATTCATAGCCTTCCAACATAACTTTGAACAAAACATATTCTATACGTGCCATAGACCGTGACACGCTTATCTTTGAACCAACCGTGGCTCGTGTCTTAAACCAATTTATGTTCTATGCGACACTACCGCTCAAGTCATACTCTATATGACGAGCCTTAAATTTGTTGGACTATGTAGCTATGACAACCACAAAAATTATGGGACAGTGCTTGCGATGACTTCGATAGCCCGATATAACCTTTACCTAACTCAATCGTACAATAACTTAACCCATGGATAAGCAAAGGCTATGCTACGCCTTGCAGCATAGAAATGTACATTCAGACATGTGGGATAATTATACTATGCCAAGTATTGGACAGTAGGACAGTGCATGCTTTATCAAGCATCTATACCATGTGACGTCTACGACTATGTTAGGTTTATAGTCTTGTGGCAACAGATACGAACTTTCCTTCTCCCAAGCCACGGGACGAAGGACCAAGTGTCATTTTGAAAGCACGTCGTACAAAATTCTAAGCTGACCGTAGGACCTTTCCATATTCTGAATCAATCTGACCAAAGTTGAGATTATTCCCTTATCTATGTGGATTTGCCTCTTTTATTATCAAGCCTACTTGTGCAGTTGAAAATTTTTGTTTTATAAGTGTGAAGGCCAAGCTGAGGCAAGTTTGCCGAAGCCACACACATGGGCGAGGAGTCGCCTCGAACGAACGGGTCTTCGAGCAATGTATGGCTAAGTCCAAACGTTGTTGGCATTTTGATTCCTCCGGTTGAACTGAGAAGAACGGGACATTACACTTGGTGCCATCATCATGACATCGGTACCCTCTTCAAAACATACACTAAGTATCAACGATCATACGTCAAACTAATGCTAATAAAGAAAACAACAAGAAATAAAAGAAACAATCCATGACCAAGGCAATGTAAACTTACCATATATAGACTATATTAATATCTATACCTAATAATCGTCATGATATCGGTACAACACCATACAACATATAAAGTACCAAACTTCTTATAAAAATAATTTATAACTAATATAAAATAGTAACTTATTTTTTGGAAAATACTTATAAATATATTTATATTATTAATAATATTATTTTAATGGTGTAAACTCAAGCATAATAGTTCCATGTCAATACTACAACATTAATATCACAATTGGCCTACTAGTTAAGTCCCCAAACAATAAAAATTCTAAAAAATTTTAAAATATAGTTAAAATAGTATTTTTCTTTTAACATCAAACCTTGCACAACAAATAGTTCAATAAAGATATATGAAGTATCAAAGCTTTTGGATACAAGGAACACATAATTTTCGAAGTTACAGTGTTATAGAAAATGTCAAAATTTTAATAAATACTAAATGAACTCAAAACTCAACAACAATATATGCATTGGAAAGATCTTGATGTCTAGTTTCTTATAAAAATTATTAGAAATATTGAAACTTAACAGAGATAGGCAAAAATCTACTCGCAACAAATCTAGTCTACTCTGGACACCCTGTCGTAGAATGGATGCCCCAGCCAAACTGTTTGGAACTGTATTGGTGGCCATTTGGATATGAAAATAACATAAATATCTTTCAATTAGTTTTTATTTCACAAAAAAATAAGGTCGAAAAGTAGATGAAATCCTAGATGCAAAACAGCGTACCTACTGGAACAATCAGACTTGGATTCTGAACTTCGATTGAATTGTAGGGCTATTTTGGTGTACTAGTAGGGATTGTGAACATATGAGGAATTTTAGGATTGTCGAGGGTCTCATTATCTTCATAATGAATATTTATGGATCGTCACGGGAGGTCGAAAAGGGATAAAAACTGCTGGTACGCCACAAGGTGCATGTTGTCGGCGGCCAAGGCTGGATGGGAATTTCGGGATTGATACTTCTGGGGGGAGGTGGAAACTGAAATATTAGGTTAAAATATAAGGTTTTAGGTTTATATATGTTAGGGTTTTTCTAAGGAAGTTTTTAGAAAAGTTTGGTGAGATTTGGTTGCACCATTTGAAAGATATGCATATTTAAATCAATGGATAATTAATGGGTTTTCTAACTTAAAAAGTCAATGGTGGGTTGTTTCAAAGCTATTATGGCTGTAGGAAATCCTCTAAAATTAATATAAATTTATCCTAATTAGTTATGATAACTTATTATAGGCTCAAAAGGCTAATTGAACTAGTTCTTGGCCTATAGGGTTTATGGAATCGAAATTGACTCAGAAAAGCTATTTTATGGTTCTTGTGTACTTTTAAAATAAACTCAATTGAGTGGCACACCATTGACATGTGCGTATTATGCTCAAAATAGATTAAAAACATATATTAGGTCGAATGGTTTGATCGGGATCGAGTCCCAAATCTTAATTGGAAAATAAGTCAAATGTTACCGTAAAGGTAATAGTTGACTTTTTGACCCAAATTTTGTACATGAAAAATATAGTACAAGAGAACATATTTGAATGGGACATAATATATTAAACTGGGGGTAGACTCGTCTAGAATAAGAATTTGGAACTAGATTTGAGAAATTGATAATTGTTGTGCTTTAAAAGTCAAAGCTACGCTAAAGTACTTATGTAGTCATTATTCACTTAAAAATATAGTTTAATATTAAATTATCCATATTAAATAAAAGAATATCAAAAAATTATGGGGCTTACAACATCCACCTTATAAAATATTGTCCTCGAAATTCAAATAACACTAACATGCAAAAAATCTATATTATAAAGATAAGCTAGTATCCTACCTAAATATGTAAATAGATGTGAATACCGCTTTTGCATAGAATCGTCACGCACCCAAATAGATTCTCCTGGAGAATGATACTTTCATGCAACCCAAAATAATCTATTCGTCTATCATCTAAGCATCTCCTTGTAGAAGCATGGAAAATGATCCATGCGGCAAGGAAACCCATGCGGCTCAGAAAGCCCATGCGGCTCAGAGAGTCATCCGGCATAAGGGACTATGCGGCCCAAGACATCCCATGCGGCTCAGAAGATACGTGGCGTAACAGTGCTCCCCTCCGCCCTATGCTGCATTAATTACTTTGACGTCTGACAACTCTGAAAAAGTGACAGCCCTAACACAAGAGAGGCAATTATGACTCCGTCATAATGGCAGACCCCTAGGGAAGAAAAAGAGATCTCTGACACAATCCCCCGAGATCCATAAAAATGTCACGTGGCCTTGCCACGTGGGCGTTCGTATGCGGCTCGAGCGAAGACTTCCTATACGGTTCAGAATGAAGCCGTCCTATGCGGCTCAGGCCGAAACAGTCTCATGCGGCTCAAGCGGAGGCCTTCCCATGCGGCTCAAGAGGACCATTTCCATGCGGCTCAGGCAGATGCATCCCTATGCGGCTCGAAATGATCATCTCCATGCGGTTCAAAGGTTGAGGGGGGGCCACTACCAAAGCAGCCCTGACACGTGGCCCAAATCTTATGCGGCCCAAACCTTATGCGGCTCAATCTTCATGCGGTTCAGATCCTCCCAGTGGCTCCTAGGATACGTGTCCTAAGCCGATCAATTTCCTAGATTTATTATAATCAGAGATTGGGTCAAATCCCAATAATCTGGGACACGCGGCAGGAGAATAAATCAAATTTATTCGCAGACATCAGCAGATCATCATGAGGAAGATTTATTCCAATCAGCTTTATTACTGATGAGATTTGGTGTAATCTACACTTAATGGCCCAGATTCATCACACTCAAAACTAATGGCCTAGATTGACCAATCCACAGGTCGCCGCCATATCCAGGAAGCAATCATTGCAACACTAATGATCACACCCCATTCCTATAAATAGCAATGTGCCATTCCCTTGCAAGAGATACATTCCCTGGCAATATATACAACGGAGAGAGCGCGACCAGAGAGACCCCTTTTCGAGATCAGAGAGCGTTAGAAGACTTGGAGAAAAAAAGCAGAGAGAGAGCAAAGAGAGTATTTCATCAACGCCGAGCAAATCTTCTGGAGCCAAGGCTGCATACCGATTGTCCAAGGAGTAAGACAGGGCTGCCGTCGCCTTTCCGAGCCTCTATCGTCACCCCCCAGAATCTAAAATAAATAATTGTACTTAGTCTGCTGTACCTAGGCTTTCGTCCCTGTAAACCCGCAATATTTTTTAAATTATTTTAGTGCCTTAAAAATTATTTTTTAATATTATTTAGATTTATTTGGGATACGTATGTAAATATAAATGCATGTGTGAATAAATTATATGTGTGCTTGTTAGTATTCTTATTAAATTAGAAATAATATAAATTCTAGGATTTTTAAGAAATTATTGTAAATTTTAGGAAAATTTTTGCCTATTGTATATATTTACTTAAAGTTTGGTATATATATATATTTGTATATATATATATATTTTCAAAAAAAAAAATTTTGTACAGCCGAAGCTGCAGTGCTCTTTTTCCCGAACCCCTTTAGTACTCAGAGTGTTGAATAGAGATGCAAAGCATCTTCTAGTCCAACTTTATTCAAATCCTCCAACACCTATATTCCCAAGCCAACCTGTATTGTACCCGGACCCACCTCCAAGTATATGGCCACAGCAAAGTCAAACTCGACTTGGATAGGCGCCTATATAACCGCGCGAACAACTTTGAGTAACCCTAAACGAAAGCACCGTAAGCACAGAAGCTGATTCGATCCTTCCCCTACCCCGACGAATTACCCTGGCCGCTGGCGCACCGCACCACCACGCGAACGCTGCGGAATATCCCAGGCCGATCGCACATCGGAGCAATCTCGGTTTTGCCAAACAGCGAGGTACCCATCTTTGGAATTCAATTTCTTTGCATCCGTTCAATGAAAATTTGATCTATCGAATGCTGTGCATAGTAGACATGACCCTCTCCAATCCTTCTGATAGAATCCTGGGAACCCCAAGGGATTGTTCGAAAAATCGAGATGAAGTTGGAGAAAAACCCACTTTTCTGATTATTAAAAACTGTTTTGAAACGCCAACTTGTCGGCCGCTTTTCTCGCTGTCCATTAAACTTTCGTAGAAACTAATCCAAAACAGTGATAGACAACATGACCGAGATCACAATGCATCTTTTGGATCATTGTTTTGATTAATGTGTAGAAATAAACTGATGTTGAAGTTGGGCGAAAAACTGTTTTCTAAAGTGTTAATTTTAGAAAATTTCCACAATACGACGTACGCCCCGACAAACCGGCGATGTGGTCACGCGCTATATGCATCGAAAGGCGCGTATGGACGTTACCGACGTGTGGGAACTGACGGAACTCAGTTTCGTCGCGTGTGTGCGACGAAATCAACGTGTATCCGTCGAGATACCCCCGTATCGACGTTTTGCAAACTTGTCCATAACTTCGTGTACAGTCGTCGAATCGAGACGAAACTTGCGCCAACAGGTCCAGATCAAAATTTGGTCCTGCGTGCCAAGTTTGGTTCAATTCTGAGATGGTCGAATCGGAATCCAGTTTTGGCGGGCCCGCGACCCACTCAAACGGGCGATTTTGTACACGGCTCCTCGGAATTCAAAACTGGACATACCGTTGAGTTCCTCTCCTCAACTGAAACTGTAGACATGTAGTTTGACGACTTTAGAGATCGTAGACTTTGGCACGTGTTTCGGTGCAAAGCGGGTCCAACGGCGGACATCGTTTTGACCCAAAATTACGATTTTGCCCATGTTCCAGAATTTGACTTTTGGACAGGCGTTTCCTAGGTATATCTTCTTCACCGAGATCATTTTTGATGTTTGTTTCAGCGTTTGGAGTCATCTGTGGTTTGTGAGTTTTGGTGCTGACACTTGCTACTCTTGGATTTGCCACTTTGCACCACCAGGCAAGATACCTTGCCACCCTACTCTGTGATTATTATATTCTTATTTTCAGTTGTTATTTTAGCTTTGTTTCGTGATATTTAAACTGTGCGTCCAAGTCACACTTGGGTGCAAGCGACTATATCGGTCGTTCTTCTTGTTTTATTTATTCTCTTGCATTGACTTAGTCTAGTGACCACCCATTGATGTTGAGGTATTGGTATATCTCATACGGCCTTGACACTTGTGTATCACATGATGTGAGTCACATATAGGACACGTTTCGCGTAGTCGGCTGGCCACCGATACGTATGGAGCGTGCGACGGATAGGAGTAACTGCCAATAATATTGCATGTTAGAAGACTTGGCGGTTATTAGAGGTTCATATCAGCCATGGAGATGATGATACTAGGCATTGGGTGGGGAGAACAATACCTGACGTATCGGCTTCTTTACACTTCCATGATTTACATGTGCGCTCCACCGGAGACGCAGGCTCCAGGCGCCCTCTGACGTTTCCCAGAGCGTTATGGACGTAGCCCCTTGCACATGGTGCCCTCTGACGCTTCCCGAGCGTTATGTACGTAGGCCCCTGGTACCCTCTATGGGAACTATGCCGATCCTATTTCAGCCAGGGCTCATGCGTCGAAGGATTGTATCTCAACTGCATGTTCACAGTAGAATGGTCAGGAACCCGATTGCATGTATACCTTTTTCTCCTATTATATTATCAGTTTATTTTGGCATAGTGTTTTCTTGTATCTTGCTATGTCCCCTGAGGACCTGGTTATCTCTCCAGGTTTAGACGAGTTTCCACAGAGTACGGAGCGGCATTGGAGCTATCCTACATTGATGATGAGGCAGTGCCTTATGATTCCTAGTCTATTTCTTATCTGAGATAGTTGTAGACCTTATTTTACATCTCTTTTCTTTCTATTTTGCGGAGGTCGGACTCCGATCTTGTGAGACTATTTTTCATAGCTGTTTGTTGTGAGTATGTTCACCCGGCTATCTTTTGATACTCTTATTTATTTATTTGGACTTCATTATCTTTTGTGTTGAGCTGTGATGAGATTAGATATGTTATTCTGGCCTGGGATTATTTATTTACAGCTTATGTACATATATGAGGAATTCCATATATTGGAGTGTTCTTTGTATATGTGCAGCTGGCATTCACGTACTTGGTCCTACATATTTTGGGACTGGGGCGTTACATGTTTTTGTGGTGGCCCATGCAGGTCAGAATTTAATATTGTTGGGTTACATGACTGTACCCATAAGCCTGCATATAGGAATAGGAATATCTCATCCAGAACTACTACTAGCTCTTGACTTCCAATCTTTTCGAAACTTCCTTGATTATTCGATTACTTCATATCTAATCTTTCCTAATATCAACTTATCTTCCTCGTGCCAACAGTATGAATCTACAAAGCGGACGCACTTCTGCCTTGGCCCTCACATCTGGTGAGGAGATTACTTCGGAGGGACAGAATCCTCCCATGACTCCAGCGACACCATACCAGCCAGGACTGTCGTAGCCTACTACGATGCCGACGACGGAGTACCCAGAGGTCGCAGCACCCCCAGGCAGCCAGGCTGGACAGACTACTACCATGCCACCGGAGGGAATGTACCACTGCCTCCACCACACATTCCCTCAGTAGTTTCCTCCACAGTCGGGACCTCAGATGCCTTCTCCACCGACTGATGGAAGCCCTACTACTCAGTTTATGTATGCCATGATACAGGCTCAGTGGCAGCAGACTGAGCTGATGAGACAGACGATGACGGCAGCTATGGCTAGACCTCCACCACCACCTCTAGCACCAGCACCGGCACCGGCTCTCCATCCCTATGAAGGCTCTATCAAGAATTTCATAGATATGAACCCCAAGGCCTTTAGAGGGACGGAGAGGCCATTAGAGGTATCACAGTGGCTTATTAGTACCGAGAAGCTACTGAAGACATCCCAGTTGCCAGCTCAAGATTGGATGACAGCAGTAGACTTACTGTTAGAAGACAATACTCACTACTGATGGAAGGCGGAAGAGAGACGATTAGGCACTGGGATCACTTGGAAGCAGTTCTATGATGCATTTTATGAGAGATTCTTCCCTATTCATGTTCGAGATGGTCTCTACGACCAGTTCCTCCATCTGAAGCAAGGGAATATGACAGTGGATGAGTATGACTCAGAGTTCAATCGCCTGAGTCGATTTGGTGCAGGATTGATTCCGACAGAGTTAGAGAAGGCGAGGAGATTTCACCAGGGGCTTGCACCAGAGCTCAAGTCTTATACGACTACTCAGTCTCGAGTCTCCCATTCAGCTGTCTTGGAAGAAGCTCGTGCTCAGGAGATTCTTCGCAAGGAACAGCAGTAGACATCGAGGCGTCATACCCCGCAGCTACACCAGCCCGAGCTACTCAGAGTGGACCTATCAGGAGGACTACATGACAGTTCCAACAGAGGCCCTCACCTTATCAGAAGCCTGTTTGCCATTACTGTGTAAACAAGGACATATCCAGATTGACTGCAGGACTCGCCTTGGATTATGCTTGAGATGTGGATCTAATCAGCACATGCTCAAGGATTGTCCTGAGCAACATGCAATAGTACAAGCTTGGCAAAATCCGAGGCCCACAGCCCCAGCTCTTCCAGCACCACAGACTATAGCAGGAGCACCTCGTCCACCATTGCCTCCCCAAGGCACACAGTACAACAAGGCCAGAGCTCAGGGCCCGGGACAGAACTATGGGCAGGCATTCTCACTTGCTGTTGAGGATATAGAGACGGAGGCAAAAGTTATAGCAGGTATGGTTCTAGTTGCATCTTTTCCTGCTATTATATTTTGATACTGGAGCCACTCATTCATTCATAGCCACTAGTTTTGCCACTAGACACAGCGCCCATCACACCCTTAGCTAAGAATGTTCAGATCCTCACTGGAGGAGGAGTTGTACCTGTTAGTGGTGTTTGTAGACTTTGTCCTGTAGTGATAAATGGCAGAGAGATGATGGCACGACTTCTTGTATTCCCTATGCCGACATTTGATGTGGTTCTTGGAATGGACTGGTTGAGCCAGCATTTCGCTCTCATAGACTGCCATAGGAGCAGTATCATCTTTAGACCACCGAATGCGGCAGAGTTTGAGTTCACCAAAGAAGACGGAGATAGTTGTGATGCACCCACATCGGGGACTCATATGATGATGCATGACACCCCTCAGCACCCTATTATCTCAGAGTTCGAGGATGTATTCCCTGAGGAGTTGCCAGGACTACCACCTGACCGAGATATAGAGTTTTCTATTGAGCTTATTCCCGGAGCCGAGCCTATATCATCTCGAGTATATCGTCTGGCACCAAAGGAGTTGGTAGAGATGAAGACGCAGATTGATGACTTATTAGAGAAGGGATTTATTCGTGCTAGTACGTCACCATGGGGAGCACCCGTTCTTTTTGTGCCTAACAAAGACGGGACAGTGCGCATGTGCATTGACTACAGAGCATTGAATGCGGTGACGGTGAAGAACAAGTATCCCTTGCCGCGTATAGACGATCTATTTGATCAGCTGAGTGGAGCAAAAGTATTCTCCAAGATTGACTTATGATCGGGCTATCACCAATTGAAGGTTCGGAAGGAAGATATTGCCAAGACGACTTTTCGATCGAGGTATGGACACTACGACTTCTTGGTCATGCCTTTCGGTTTGACCAATGCTCCCGCAGTTTTCATGAATTTAATGAATAAGATCTTTCACCAATATTTAGACAAATTCGTAGTAGTCTTTATAGACGATATCTTGATTTACTCCAAGAGTCAAGAGGAGCATGTGCAGCATCTACGATAGTTTTGGGAACATTAAGGAACGAAAGACTTTTTGCGAAGCTTAGCAAGTGTGATTTCTTTCTCAAGGAAGTATCATTCCTTGGTCATATTGTTACGGGCGATGGTATATCGGTAGACCCAGAGAAGATCACAGCAGTCAAATCATGGCCCGCTCCCTCAACAACTTCTGAAGTGAGAAGTTTCCTCGGACTTGCGGGTTACTACCGACGGTTCGTAGAAGATTTCTCTCGAATAGCGGGGCCTATGACTCGATTGACTTGCAAGGATCAGGAGTTTGTATGGACAGACGAGTGTCAAGCCTCTTTTGACGAGTTGAAGAAGCGATTGACCACAACACGATCTTGACACTACCATTGGGCCCAGGAGGATTTGTGATCTACAGCGACGCATCCGGAAAGGGATTAGGATGTGTATTGATGCAGCACGGTCGGGTAGTAGCATATGCATCACGACTGTTGAGAGTGCATGAGAAGAATTATCCAACCCACGATCTAGAGCTTGCAGCGGTTATCTTTGCTTTGAAGCTATGGAGACACTACTTGTACGGCGAGAAGGTTGATATCTACACTGATCATAAGAGCCTCAAGTACGTGTGCTCCCAAAAGGAGTTGAATATGCGACAGCGACGTTGGTTGGAGTTGATGAAGGATTATGAGATTGAGCTACATTATCATCCGGGCAAGGCTAATGTCGTGGCAGACGCATTAAGCCGCAAGCCCATAGCACACTTCTTGACTACACAGAAGGAATTGATTAGAGACTTGGAGCAGCTTGGTATTGAGGTAGTATTGCCGGGAGCAGACGGCGTATTAGCCAACCTTCAAGTACAATCATCATTGGTAGAGCGCATCAAGGCAGCATTGCCTAATGATGCTAGATTTCGACGGCTGAATGAGAGGACTGAAGCAGGAGAGCAGACAGGATTGAGGATCCATACCGATGGGACATTGCGATGTGGTGATCGCATTTATGTTCCTAATGGAGATCTACGACAGGAGCTGATGGCAGAGGCTCACAGTTCGACTTACTCTATTCATCCCGGAGGGACCAAGATGTATCGCGATTTACGACAGTATTATTGGTGGCATGGAATAAAGCGGGAGATAGCTCTTTTGTTGCCAAGTGCTTGGTATGTCAACAAGTTAAGGCGGAGCACCAGAGGACGGTCGGATTATTACAGCCGCTACCCATTCCCGAGTGGAAGTGGAAGCACATTACTATAGATTTCGTCACGAGTTTTCCTTAGAGTCCTAGGGGACGTGACGCAGTATGGGTGATTGTTGATAGACTTACGAAGTCAGCACATTTCTTGCCTTTTAGAGTGGGCCAGTCGACAGAGGTATTGGTGGAGATGTATATGGAGCAGATTGTGAGATTACACGGTGTACCTGTTAGTATTGTGTCGGACCGCGACTCGAGATTCACCTCACACTTTTGGAGGAGCATGCAAGAGAGTTTGGGCACCCGATTGAAGTTTAGCACATCGTATCATCCGCAGACAGACGACCAGTCAGAGCGTACCATTCAGACGCTAGAGGATATGTTGAGAGCGTGTATGCTTGATTTTGGCGGTTCGTGGGAGGACCATCATCATCTTGTAGAATTTTCTACAACAATAGCTATCAAGCGAGCATTCATATGGCTCCGTTTGAAGCGTTGTATGGTAGGAAGTGTCGGTCTCCTGTTTGTTGGAGCGATATAGGGGAGCGATAGCTATTAGGTCCCGAGTTGGTCTTGAGCACAGTGGAGACAGTGAAGAAGATTCAGGACCACCTGCGAGCAGCACAGGATCGTCAGAAGCAGTGGGCAGATAATCGTCGTCGACCCTTGGAATTCAAGGAGGGCGACCATGTGTTCTTGAAGATATCCCCCACCAGAGGCACGATACGATTCGGAGGACGTGGCAAGTTGAGTCCAAGTACGGGCCTTTCGATGTCTTGGAACGTGTTGGAGAGGTTGCCTACAGATTGGCATTGCCACCGTCTCTAGAGGGAGTACATGACGTATTCCATGTATCTCAGTTGAGGAGGTACGTGGCGGACAACAATCATGTGCTTGATCACTCCGAGATCACTGTTGGACCGAGCTTGGCGTACGAAGAGCAACCAATAGGTATCTTCGATCGCCGAGTGAAGGTGTTGCAGAATCAATCTATTCCATTGGTTCGCGTGGCATGGAAGCATCACTCGCCAGGAGAGTCAACTTGGTAGCGCGAGGACGACATCCGGAACCGCTATCCGCATTTGTTCGAGGCGAAGGTATGCAGTTGAGTTTTTAAATTGCTATTAATTCCCTTGTATTGCATTGGACCCCCCGACATTAGTTTAATTTCGAGGACGAAATTTTCTTTAAGTTGGGTAGGATGTAAACCCCCAATATTTTTTAAATTATTTTAGTGCCTTAAAATTATTTTTTAATATTATTTAGATTTATTTGGGATACATATGTAAATATAAATGTATGTGTGTATAAATTATATGTGTGCTTGTTAGTATTCTTATTAAATTAGAAATAATATAAATTCTAGGATTTTTAGGAAATTATTGTAAATTTTAGGAAATTTTTTGCCTATTGTATATTTACTTAATGTTTGGTATATATATATATATATATATATATATATATATATATATATATATATATATATATATATATATATATATATATATATATATATATATATATATATATTATATATATATATATATTAAAAAAAATATTTTTGTACTGCAGCCGAAGCTGCAGTGCTCTTTTTCCCGAACCCCTTTAGTACTCAGAGTGTTGAATAGAGATGCAAAGCATCTTCTAATCCAACTTTATTCAAATCCTCCAACACCTATATTCCTAAGCCAACCTGTATTGTACCCAGACCCACCTCCAAGTATATGGCCACAGCAAAGTCGAACTCGACTTGGATAGGCGCCTATATAACCGCGCGAACAACTTTGAGTAAACCCTAAACGAAAGCACCGTAAGCACAGAAGCTGATTTCGATCCTTCCCCCACCCCGACGAATTACCCTGACCGCTGGCAGCGCCACACCACCACGCGAACGCTGCGGAACATCCCAGGCCGATCGCACATTGGAGCAATCTCGGTTTTGCCAAACAGCGAGGTACCCATCTTTGGAATTCAATTTCTTTGCATCCGTTCAACAAAAATTTGATCTATCGAATGCTGTGCGTAGTAGACATGACCCTCTACAATCCCCTTCTGATAGAATGCTGGGAACCCAAGGGATTGCTCGAAAAATCGAGACGAAGTTGGAGAAAAACCCACTTTTCTGATTATTAAAAACTGTTTCGAAACGCCAACTTGTCGGCCGCTTTTATCGCTGTCCATTAAACTTTCGTAGAAACTAATCCAAAACAGTGATAGACAACATGACGGAGATCACAACGCATCTTTTGGATCATTGTTTCGATTAATGTGTAGGAAATAAACTGATGTTGAAGTTGGGCGAAAAACTGTTTTCTAAAGTGTTAATTTCAGAAAATTTCCACGATACGACGTACGCCCCGACAAACCGGGCGACGTGGTCGCGCGCTATACGCATCAAAAGGCGCATATGGACGTTACCGACGTGTGGGAACTGACGGACTCAGTTTCGTCGCGTGTGTGCGACGAAATCAACGTGTATCCGTCGAGATACCCCCGTATCGACGTTTTACAAACTTGTCCATAACTTCGTGTACAGTCGTCGAATCGAGACGAAACTTGCGCCAACAGGTCCAGATCAAAATTTTGGTCCGCATGCTAAGTTTGGTTCGATTCTGAGAAGGTCGAATCGGAATCCAGTTTTGGCGGGCCCGCGACCCACTCAAACGGGCAATTTTGTACACGGCTCCTCGGAATCCAGAACTGGACATACCGTTGAGTTCCTCTCCTCAAACTGAAACCGTAGACATATATTTTGACGACTTTAGAGACCGTAGACTTTGGCACACGTTTCGGTACAAAGCGGGTCCAACGACGGACATTATTTTGACCCAAAATTACGATTTTGCCCCTGTTCCAGAATTTGACTTTTGGATAGGCGTTTCCTAGGTATATCTTTCACCGAGATCATTTTTGATGTTTTTTAAGCATTTGGAGTTATCTGTGGTTTGTTAGTTTTGGTGCTGACACTTGCTACTCTTGGACTTGCCATTTTGTACCACCAGGCAAGATACCTTGCCACCCTACTTGTGATTATTATATTCTTATTTTCAGTTGTTATTTTCAGTTTTGTGATATTTAAACTGTGCATCCAAGTCACACTTGGGTGCAAGCGACTATATCGGTCGTTCTTCTTGCTTTATTTATTCTCTTGCATTGACTTAGTCTAGTGACCACACATTGATGTTGAGGTATTGGTATATCTCATATGGCCTTGACACTTGTTATATCATGTGATGTGAGTCACATATAGGACACGTTTTTTGTAGTCGACTGGCCACCGATACGTATGGAGCGTGCGACGGATAGGAGTAACTGCCAATAGTATTGCATGTTAGAAGACTTGGCAGTTATTAGAGGTTCATATCAGCCATGAAGATGATGATACTAGGCATTGGGTGGGAAGAACAATACCTGACGTATGGGCTTCTTTACACTTCCATGATTTACCTGTGCGCTCCACCGGGGACGCAGGCTCCAAGCGCCCTCTGTCGTTTCCCAGAGCGTTATGGACGTAGCCCCTTGCACATGGTGCCCTCTGACGCTTCCCGAGCGTTATGGACGTAGGCCCTTGGTACCTTCTATGGGAACTATGCCGATCCTATTTCAGCCAGGGCTCATGCGTCGAAGGATTGTATCTCAACTGCATGTTCACAGTAGAATGGTCAGGAACCCGATTGCATGCATACCTTTTTCTCCTATTATATTATCACAGTTTTTTTTGCATGGTATTTTCTTGTATCTTGCTATGTCCCCTGAGGACCTGGTTATCTCTCCAGGTTTATACGAGTTTCCACAGGAGTACGGAACGGCATTGGAGCTATCCTACATTGATGATGAGGCAGTACCTTATGATCCCTAGTCTATTTCTTATCTGAGACAGTTGTAGACCTTATTTTACATCTCTTTTCTTTCTATTTGCGGAGATTGAACTCCGATCTTGTGAGACTATTTTTCATAGCTGTTTGGAGTGAGTATGTTCACCCAGATATCTTTTGATACCCTATTTATTTATTTGGACTTCATTATCTTCTGTGTTGAGCTGTGATGAGATCAGAGATATAATTCTGGCCTGGGATTATTTATTTACAGCTTATGTGCATATATGAGGAATTCCATATTGGAGTGTTCTTTGTATATGTGCAGCTGGCATGTTCACGTACTTGGTCCTACGTATTTTGGGACTGGGGCGTTACAGTCCCTAGGCTTTCTTTGTACAAGCGAGTTTGTATTGTGAGTCTAAGTTCAGTCCTCCCATAAAACTGTTCTGTACTTTTACATCAATGGCAAACATGATGGCGACTCTGCTGGGGACAAACTTCTCTACGGCTGAGGAGTTG
>JANAVB010040808.1:22500-35000 GCA_029216955.1 Iris pallida | reverse complement strand
CTGTGTGGGTGTCAGTACCACTGTACTGGTGGAGTGAGCTCCTCGCCCACCCATACAAAACCGACACGTTTATTTTACTTTGTGCAATACAAGCCCCCCCCCTTTTTCGATTGTCTTTCTAGTCTTGCCTTAGGATCGATTTTAGGACCGACGCTCGGCCTATTTAGTGTCTTTAGACCATCTTCGTGCCTTGCACTAATAACGTACCCATACTTTGGCTCTAGACCTTTCTCGTACTTGTATTGTCAACGTACCGACTCATACTTGTCTTTCGTACCATACTCTTGGACGTAACGACTAGGTCGTGTCAAATACTTGCCCTACGGCCCTTCTCGACTTAACTCGAAATGTATAACCCAACTTATGGAACCGATGTTGAGAACTCAAGTACAACAACGTATCTCGTGCCGAAGCACGTGTCTTTACGTATAACCGAATCGTAGACTTTATAATACTTTGGGTGCAACCGAGCACACATTTCACCATTCGACGCATACCGTGCTTACACTTCCTTTATTATGACCGACACCGTGCATGCGGATTCGCCGCTTAGCACGCCAATTATCTATATGAAAGGCCACTGGCATGACAAGCCACCGCGGACATAGCTCGGGCAGGCGGCGGGTCCTTCGATGCAAGGTAGCTAGCCCCATGGAAAGCCCCCGACTACCCACGCAATAAAAGCATGCGCGCTATAACGTCTACCCCCTAGGATGACTGGGCCCGGTGCCCCGGCGTATAACCAGTCTAGGCAGAAATCCTTGTCGACAAGGTGTCCAATGACCACGCACCTACGGAACATCTAGACTCACGTAAATGCATGGCCTATTTGTTGGTACGACTGGAACTGTACTTAGCAACTCGTGCTCTGAACCCCCTTTGCATTACGTGCATCGGGGCCGCGAGACTCCCAACCGAGGGAACGCCTCAAACTTCTTAACGTGGATAGGAACGCGAGACTCCCAACCGAGGGACCGCCTCGAAACATAACGTGGATAGGAACGCGAGGGATCGCCTCGAAACTTAACGTGGATAGGAACGCGAGGGATCGCCTCGAAACTTAACGTGGATAGGAACGCGAGACTCCCAACCGAGGGACCGCCTCGAAACATAACGTGGATAGGAACGCGAGGGATCGCCTCGAAACTTAACGTGGATAGGAACGCGAGACTCCCAACCGAGGGACCGCCTCGAAACATAACGTGGATAGGAACGCGAGGGATCGCCTCGAAACTTAACGTGGATAGGAACGCGAGGGATCGCCTCGAAACTTAACGTGGATAGGAACGCGAGACTCCCAACCGAGGGACCGCCTCGAAACATAACGTGGATAGGAACGCGAGGGATCGCCTCGAAACTTAACGTGGATAGGAACGCGAGGGATCGCCTCGAAACTTAACGTGGATAGGAACGCGAGACTCCCAACCGAGGGACCGCCTCGAAACATAACGTGGATAGGAACGCGAGGGATCGCCTCGAAACTTCTTCGAACTCGAGGGAACGACTACTACGTAGCCTTCCAACTTAACTTGAACAAAACGTGTTCCTTAAGTGCCATGGGTCGTGGCTAACTTAACTTCGTGCCAACCGTGGCTCGTGCCTGTAACTGACTTCCGTCTTACGCGATGCTATCACCCAAGTCATGCGTTATATGACGGCCCATAAGATCGTGGGACTATTTGACTTAACAACCGCAGAACGAGCGAGACGGCACTTAGAATGACTTAGGTCGATCGGCATAACTTTTTGTCTAACTTACTCAAGCCTACAACTTAACCCAAGGGACGAGCAAAGGCTATGCCAAGCCTTTGCGGGATAGGACCGAGCATGCTTTAGCAAGCATTTGTGCGGGCGACGCCTATGACTTAGGCTAACTCTCAGCTTTCGCACCGAAGACCAACTTTCCTTCTCCCAAGCCACGGGACGAAGGACCGAGTGTCATTTTCAAAGCACGCCGTGCACCAACTCTAAGCCGACCGTGGGACGTTTTCCATGTTCTAACTCATTTTGACCCGTCGGGATTATTCCCTTAGCTATGTGGATGCGTAGCTTTTATTATCAAGCCTAACTTGTGCAAGTTGAAAACACGATTTATTATGTGAAGGCAAAGATGAGGAGAGTTCACCGAAACTACCCCACCTGAGCGATGTCTCCGAGCAAGCCGTTGCAAGGCTAACGCCGAACGCCGTCGGCGATTCGATTCCTCCGATTGACTTTGCGGGACGGGGCACTACAACATACACCACTCAGAACAAGTCTCGTCCTCGAGACTTTCCTGAAGGCAAGCTATCCTACCATTTCTGTGGCCAAGACTTAATCGTACACATTTCGCCTACGCGTTCCTTCGATTCCGAGCCACGCTCGTACTATTATCAATCTTTTCTTTAACACGGTCTCAAGATCTCGACACACTCCCATCTTTCAAGCCTTGCTTGAACTCGTCGTATCACTTGGCTGGATCGTGCACGCATTCCAAGCGTCCCTAAAATACATGCATTCAGCCAAGCCGCATGATAGAAAATTTGTCATTCTCACTCGGGTCGCATCGTGCACATACCCAGGCGTCCCTGAAATATATGCATGTCAGCCGAATCTCGTGAGCAGGGTTTCCTACATTCGTGATTCATGCTATCCATTCATGCCAATCCTCAAGATCAATCCTTTGATTGCTAACACATGGAACAGGGGCGTCTCGCCTAACCGCTAGGCCATCTTTTTCGAGGCTAAGTCAATGTCAGGATTGGAATCATAGTTCCCCAACAATAATGCCAACACTGACCCCAATCCTAGGGTCAAACCAAAGTCGATCATATGGGGTCTTCTACCCAAGCTCGCGTCATTCAAATTTCTAAACATCAAGCACGATCACCTAATTCGTATTATGGCACGCATTGTGTATATTCAAATTCCTTCAATTCACCAATTCTAACCAATTCATGTATTCGATCACGAGGTCGTCTCGCTCGACAATACGTTGCGCTCCAATCTCACGCGAGTCCGATTATCCACGGCGGTTCGTGAATCACCACGCAACGCTCCCGCGGAATAATCATTCTCATCGGAGCGTAACTCTTGTTTGAGTTTAGACTCATTCATTCTCGATACGCGGATTGGACCTACTCAATCCTTAAGTTCAATCGACAAGCACACCAATTCAATCTCAAGTCTATCCTCGCGTCAAACCACAAGTCGAAGCACAATTTGTCGCACCGTACAAGTCCGACCACTCCCGCTGTATGAATCACCATACCAGCGCTCACGCAGAGTGATCGCCCTAATCGGCGTGACGCATGTGCGAGGCTGGAGTAGCGCTCGCATAAGACAAGAACGTCAACGTTGTGGTTATCGACAAGGCAAATCCAAACATTCTATTTTTCATCCAAGCCAAGCTCGATCGTCATTCGTTCAACTTAGAAAATCCTCGAGCCAAGTCTATCTTTTCCTCGACATATTTAACATCCCGATTATAGCATCCATCGAGACAATGATATTTGCACGATCGTTATTCGCCGAGTCAGAGTACCCCCGAGTTATCGCATATCGATCTTTGATACGCCTCAATACCATTGACGATATGCGTAACCTGACGATCTTCCTTCGCAACCAATTTCGAGTCGTGCGACTTGATGCTATTGTCCGAACTGGATCTACCACCATTCCTCGATATTCAAGATCAAGTTCGATTGCTATTCCTCGAGCTCGTTTCAAGATCATCGTTCAAAAACTCAAGTCGTATTTTATTTGCATCAATCCGATATCGCACGCACGATCCTCTAAGTTTCCTCGATCAAGACCATTCATTTTATTCATCGTTTCGAATCGTGTTCTAACTCGCGTTGCTCATTCACAAGTTGTCCGAAAGAGATGCTCGTTCGGGACATTCGAAGTCACGACCAACTAAGCGTGACGTGTTCTAAGGCTTTGCGCGATTGCATCGCCTCGCCGACGTACTCGTTATCCTCAATATTCACTCGAAGAATTTCCAAGACGAACCATACACCACTCGGATTCGGGCCACTCGACTAGTCGTCGACAGTCATTCTTATTCCTCTCCGAACTTATCACATACACCACTCGGATTCAAGCTATACGATCTAGTCCTCAATCACATTTGCGTCATTCGCTAAGACATCCTCCAGATTCGTTCGACGAATCGCTAGCGTAGTCGCTCGCGTCGTATCGACGCACTAAGTCGTTCGTACTATTTCCTCGAAATCCAAATCAATCTTTCGTGTACGCCTAAGCGTTAGTCCGATAGTGTTCCTATCGATAGACACTCTAAGTACATCTCCGTTCCCGACCGAACGATACTTAATATCGCTCGCGACTCATTTGCACCAAAAGGTCGAGGTGCGCGACACGAAACACTACTTAGCCAAAAGGCCGTGTGCATAGCTATCCCGTGCGGACTATATTCGAGTTTGCACGCTCAGTTGCTAGGGTCGACGTTGGACTAATTAGGCCTGCACGCAACTTGCTAAGGTCAACGTAGGACTATTCGGGCACACGTGCGACTTTTGCTAACATTAGTACATACTTTCTATCGAGTCAAGTTTGCAACATTCGGCATAAAGGCCCTATCGACGCATTTGGCAACGGCCTACCGATGCGTTAGGTTGAACGCTTGTACGAGCTTTCGAAAATATTTAGACTTATTGTATGGACATGCCGAGGGACATTTGAGAGAGAGCACACCAACGATAACAACTTGCGAAAGCAACAGAGTTTTGCGGAAACATCGAAGTTAAAGAATTCAATCGACGGTCCAAGGACGTAAAGCCGTGCTCTGATACCATTAGGTCACGCCCCGCTCCCGTAGGAGCGATCGTCCTCGCTAAGGCGTGATGCCGCACGAGCCTAGATTGCGCTCGTGCAAGGCGGGTTCCATAACGGCCGATTACAACGGCTGCGACGGGGTCGTCGCACAGAAGTCCCAAGCAGAGACATTGAACACGCAGCAAAAATTTAGAACGAACACAAGTTATTCAAAGAAGCTCTTTTATTGATATTGAAACAACGGTTACATTGGGGGCACAAGGCCGAGATTACAATCACTCTGCTCTCTCTCATCTCTCGATACAATACTTGTCGATCCAGCGGAAGCTTCGGAAGGCGATGTCCATACATTATGTCCCGTATAAGTCTTCGAATCCATGCGGCTGCACGCTTCGAATCGCCAAGGAACTTCGTGCCTCGACGCATCCAAGCGAGCTCCGCGCCACGAGCTTCTACCTGTGCCTGCACATAAACACTGTGTGGGTGTCAGTACCACTGTACTGGTGGAGTGAGCTCCTCGCCCACCCATACAAAACCGACACGTTTATTTTACTTTGTGCAATACAAGCCCCCCCCCTTTTTCGATTGTCTTTCTAGTCTTGCCTTAGGATCGATTTTAGGACCGACGCTCGGCCTATTTAGTGTCTTTAGACCATCTTCGTGCCTTGCACTAATAACGTACCCATACTTTGGCTCTAGACCTTTCTCGTACTTGTATTGTCAACGTACCGACTCATACTTGTCTTTCGTACCATACTCTTGGACGTAACGACTAGGTCGTGTCAAATACTTGCCCTACGGCCCTTCTCGACTTAACTCGAAATGTATAACCCAACTTATGGAACCGATGTTGAGAACTCAAGTACAACAACGTATCTCGTGCCGAAGCACGTGTCTTTACGTATAACCGAATCGTAGACTTTATAATACTTTGGGTGCAACCGAGCACACATTTCACCATTCGACGCATACCGTGCTTACACTTCCTTTATTATGACCGACACCGTGCATGCGGATTCGCCGCTTAGCACGCCAATTATCTATATGAAAGGCCACTGGCATGACAAGCCATCGCGGACATAGCTCGGGCAGGCGGCGGGTCCTTCGATGCAAGGTAGCTAGCCCCATGGAAAGCCCCCGACTACCCACGCAATAAAAGCATGCGCGCTATAACGTCTACCCCCTAGGATGACTGGGCCCGGTGCCCCGGCGTATGTAGTGACCCGCTCCGCCCTAGCGGAACGCCGATTCCAAACGGCAAGTGCAACGACTCAAACGAGCCGTCGACCCGAAGAGTTGCTTCGTCCCGATGAAGTATCGATGCGAATCGATGCAAGGCTTACATTGGCCCGACAGGATGAATCCAGACTTAGACTTTCAAAGGCGCGCTCGGAATATCGCTCGGCCGATGCGAACATCGCTAAGGTGGGTGGCTCCGATGAACCCGTCTTTGCTTAGCCTATGCACATAATAATGCGGACACAAACACGAGAATCGCTAGGCGATAACATCTTGCATGCTAATAAATGACCCAACGCACCTAGCTAAGGGAATAATCCCAACTTGTATGCTTGTATAGAATATGGAAAGTAACATGGAAAATACGAGAACTCTCGCCCGCGCTCCATGCTCGTGCTACGGAACAAGCCTACGTTGATGCTCCCTATACGTCCAAACAATCAAACAATGAATGGGTTACAACAATGAAACGGAAAGACTATCAATATAGTCGCACCGTGTAGATTATAGCAACATTGAAGGGCTATGGGACCGATGGGTCGCCAAGGCGACTCCCATACGAGGAGTCGTGTAATGTATAAATGAAAGAGTAAACGAATAAGTGAATCAACGAATGAATACGTGAATGAATCGATGAACTAATGAATAAGTGAAAGAAAGGAAGAAAAGAAAGGAAACTTGAAAAGATAAGAAAAGAAAGAAGGATTAGCGACAGGTGTGACGGGCACGTACATCGGGGCTCGCTACCCGCGCTGCACGGACGCCAACCTGGTCGATAACGTAAGAAGGCTAAGGGTTAGCCTAAGGCTCAAAGACAGCCATTAAGTTAAAATGATAATAAAATACGAAATGGTCGTGGACAACGGCACGAGCGAGGGGTGGCGTATGCTGTGACCGTGAAAGGGGATTCCGCGGCATGATCAAAGGGGGGATATGCCGGCCTAGGCGGATCCAAAAGGGGCTTACGGGCTGCTTGGGGGCGGGCTTGGGCACCAAGAGACGTAAGTGCGGGGTATATTTCAAGAGACTATCAGGGTGAACCAGCCGCACGCCATGATAGGTGAGAAAATACCAAGGAGAAAGTCCAGGATGGCTTGTGGTGCCAGCGACCGATGCATATAGATTAAGTGGGCTTTGCTGGTGGCAATCCACGTGCAAGTCCTTGCATTGAAATCAGAGTAGTCTAAGTTAAAAGTAAAATGAACAAGTGCCTACTGAATGACTTGAAATGTGCCACTCCAAAATGATAACGAGTACAAATGAGTTAAAGAATGCGTCTACGTTATGTTATTACACATGAACTGTTGTCTAACTTGGTTTGCTCTGAACAGGGAAGGCCGGACGGTAAGTATGGGTAAGTTGTGCATGTATTTCCATGCGACACTTGAAATCGGTTACACGGGATAGGTTATATCATATGCCATGTAAATGACCCTAAGGCAAGATTAGAAAGACAATGAATGATAGAGATGCACACAAGTAAATGGAACGTGTTCGGTAATGATAGTGATTATGGGCGAGCTAGCCTCCCCACCAGTGCATAACAATGTACTGATAACCCCACAGTCTACTTGCAGGATGCAGGAGACGCCGGCGGGTGCGGAGCTTCAATCGAACGTGCTAAGGCGCGGAGCTATCTCTGGGCCTTGGAGCGTTGCAAGGAGCTGGAGCACCATATATGGGACATAATGTATTGGAACATCGCCATGAATCATTCCATCTTGTAAGCCACTTGGCACGCCTTTTATGTTTCAGAGAGAGAGAGAGCTTGAGCGACTTGTAATATCGGCCTAGCGCCGCTTGTAAACTTGTTGAATATCAATAAAGAATTTGGTTTCGCTTCAATTGTGTTCATTTATATTCCGCTGCAAATGGGGACACTCTGTGCGACTCTGTGGCCTAGAACTCAAATCGGCCGTTTCTGGACTTGGCCTTGCACGGGCGCAACCTAGGCCCGTGCGGCATCACGCCTTAGCGAGGACGATCGCTCCTACGGGAGCGGGGCGTGACAGATTGGTATCAGAGCACGGCTTTACGTCCTTGGACTTCATTTCGATTCTCTCAGTTTTGAAAGCTCGTTGAAACAAAAGAAATGTACGCTCTCTCTCATTATGCCTCGGGATGTTCCATACAATAAGTCTAATACTTTCAAAAGCTCGTACGATTACTCGGTTGGACGGGATCGATAGGCGAAGGCCTTTGTGCCACCATGACGGACTTGAGTTGGAAGGAACCGATGCTAAGAGTTAGCAAACGCAGTGCGTGCTGGAATGAGCTTACACTGATAGCAAACGAGTACACGAGACCTAAGTATAGTTCGAACGGGATGGTCATGCACGCAGCCTTTTGGCTAAGTTGTGCGGAGTATCGCGCACCTAGACTCTTTGGTGCAAACGAGTTGCAAACGAGAATAAGTGAGCGTGCAAACTTGAATGTAGTCCGTACGGGATAGTTATGCGGCATAACTTAGTCCGCGTGTCGCGCACCTCGACTTTTGGTGCAATCGAGTTGCGAGCGATATCAAGTACCGCTCGGTCGGGAACGAAGCTACACTTAGAGTGTATATCGAGAGGAACGATATCAAACTAACGCTTAGGCGTGCACGAAAGATTGACTTAGATTTTGTGGATTAACACGAACGACTTAGTACGCCGAGGCGACGTGATACGATTACGCTAGAGATTCGTCGAACGAATCTAAAGGATATCTTAGCGCATGACGCGAACGCGATTGAGGACTAAATAGGATGGCTTGAACCCGAGTGGTGTATGTGATAGCTTCAAAGAAGGATAAGAGTGAGTGTCGACGACTAGTCAAGTGGCTCGAACCCTGAGTGGTGTATGGACGTTATAGAAATTGTTCGAGCGAGACTAAAGGATTTACGGATAGAACGGGTATGTCGGCGAGGCGATGCGACCGCGCAAAGCCTTAGAACGCGTCACGCTTAGTTGGTCGTGACTTCGAATGTCCCGAACGAGATATCGTTCGGATAACTTGTCGTTAGGCAACGCGAGTTAGAAAATGAATGGTCTGGATCGAGGAAACTTAGAGGATCGCGCGTACGATTTTGGATGGATTTAAATGAAGTGTGTCTTGGGTTTGAAATTGATCTTGAATATCGAGGAAATTATGGAATATCCAACTCGGACAATAGCATCAGTCGCACGACTCGAAATTGGTTGCAAAGGAAGATCGTCAGGTTACGCATATCGTCGATGGTATTGAGGCGTATCAAAGATCGATATGCGATAACCCGGGGGCACTCTGACTCGGCGAATGACGATCGTGCAAATGTTACTGTTCCGTTGGATGCTATACTTGAGTTGTAAAAGAATGTGTCGAGGAAAAGATAGACTTGGCTCGAGGATTATGCTTGGATTTGCTTCGTTGATAACCACAATGTTGACGTTCTTGTCTTATGCGAGCGCAACTCCAGCCTCGCACATGCGTCACGCCGGATTATGACGATCACTCCGCGTGAGCGCTGATATGGTGATTCATACAGCGGGAGTGATTGAACTTGGATGGCGTGACAATCTGATTGCTTCGACTTGTGGTTTGACGCGAAGGTGGACTCGAGATTAAATTGTGTGCTTGAAGAATTGAACTTGAGGATTGAGTAGGTCCAATCCGCGTATCGAGAATGGGTTAGTCTAAAACTCAAACAAAAAGTTACGCCCCGATGAGAATGATTATTCCACGGGAGCGTTGCATGGTGATTCATGACCCGCCGTGGATAATCGAACTCGCGTGAGATTGGGGTGCAATGTATTGTCGAGCTGGATGACCTCGGGATCGAATACACGAATTGGTTAGAACTGGTGATTGAACGGAAATGAATATGTGCAACGTAAGTCTTGATGCGAGTTAGGTGATCATGCTCGATGTTTAGAAATTTGAGTGAAACGAGCTTGGGTAGAAACACCAGTACAAACGAACAAATGGTTTGACCATAGGATTTGGGGCGAGCGTCGTGCAACGACCTTGCACGATGAGCCACGGACTTGACGTGTAACTATGACCTTGTGAGCTGACCTAGCGGATAGGCGAACGACCCTATGCCGAGTGATTGAACCTGTGCGATGGCGTTTAAAGAATCGTCTGGACGGACGATAGACTTTGGCAACAAGACTTAGAGTAGGACGGGGAATTAGGAATGTACGTGAACGACGACGAGATCGGCCCCAAATGAAGGGAATGATAGGGATGGATGTTGCGCAAGTAAAGTTGGAATGACGAATTGAATCATTGGTCGGAAGACGTACTCGATGATAGTGCAATACTTGGTCTCGAATCGGACGGGAATTACTTAGACTTGGTCGACTCTGCTAAGAAGAAATCGTATTGATTTCATTGGCAAGAGCGCTTGAGAAGCGAATCGGATAATCTCGAGGATCGAGATAAATGATATGTGATACACACATGAATTCGGTTCTAAATCGAAGTTAGCAAAACGATCGGCAAATTGAAACTATCACGAGTAGCTTGTCCGACTTCGCTAGTCGCTAAGCTTGGTTGAAATGTACGTATTCGGGGGACGCCTTGAATGCGTGCACGATCCAAACTCAGCGATATGATGAACTCGAATGCAGCTGCAAGTGGGTGTTGAGATGCGCATGGACGAATGAGTGAGTTGCCTCAGCTTACGTCTCTCACATTTGACGAACTACAGCGCACCTCGTGCGACCGTTTCAGTCCCATGATACGACGAAGTAGCAACCGAGTCGAAGAAATACTTGAATTGAATAAGTAACATCAAGTCTAAAATGAACGAGAAGCTATCCAATAAAAAATCGACCAAAACGTATACGGCACGGAACTTAGAAAGAAACCGAGTGTCGTTCGATGCCATCGAACGACGATGCATAGGAAATTGTCTAGGGTATATACACGGTCCGAGTTAAGGAATGGTAGGATGACCTGCACTCAGGAAGTCTCGAGGACGAGACTTGTTTTGAGTGGTGTATTATGTAGTGACCCGCTCCGCCCTAGCGGAACGCCGATTCCAAACGGCAAGTGCAACGACTCAAACGAGCCGTCGACCCGAAGAGTTGCTTCGTCCCGATGAAGTATCGATGCGAATCGATGCAAGGCTTACATTGGCCCGACAGGATGAATCCAGACTTAGACTTTCAAAGGCGCGCTCGGAATATCGCTCGGCCGATGCGAACATCGCTAAGGTGGGTGGCTCCGATGAACCCGTCTTTGCTTAGCCTATGCACATAATAATGCGGACACAAACACGAGAATCGCTAGGCGATAACATCTTGCATGCTAATAAATGACCCAACGCACCTAGCTAAGGGAATAATCCCAACTTGTATGCTTGTATAGAATATGGAAAGTAACATGGAAAATACGAGAACTCTCGCCCGCGCTCCATGCTCGTGCTACGGAACAAGCCTACGTTGATGCTCCCTATACGTCCAAACAATCAAACAATGAATGGGTTACAACAATGAAACGGAAAGACTATCAATATAGTCGCACCGTGTAGATTATAGCAACATTGAAGGGCTATGGGACCGATGGGTCGCCAAGGCGACTCCCATACGAGGAGTCGTGTAATGTATAAATGAAAGAGTAAACGAATAAGTGAATCAACGAATGAATACGTGAATGAATCGATGAACTAATGAATAAGTGAAAGAAAGGAAGAAAAGAAAGGAAACTTGAAAAGATAAGAAAAGAAAGAAGGATTAGCGACAGGTGTGACGGGCACGTACATCGGGGCTCGCTACCCGCGCTGCACGGACGCCAACCTGGTCGATAACGTAAGAAGGCTAAGGGTTAGCCTAAGGCTCAAAGACAGCCATTAAGTTAAAATGATAATAAAATACGAAATGGTCGTGGACAACGGCACGAGCGAGGGGTGGCGTATGCTGTGACCGTGAAAGGGGATTCCGCGGCATGATCAAAGGGGGGATATGCCGGCCTAGGCGGATCCAAAAGGGGCTTACGGGCTGCTTGGGGGCGGGCTTGGGCACCAAGAGACGTAAGTGCGGGGTATATTTCAAGAGACTATCAGGGTGAACCAACCGCACGCCATGATAGGTGAGAAAATACCAAGGAGAAAGTCCAGGATGGCTTGTGGTGCCAGCGACCGATGCATATAGATTAAGTGGGCTTTGCTGGTGGCAATCCACGTGCAAGTCCTTGCATTGAAATCAGAGTAGTCTAAGTTAAAAGTAAAATGAACAAGTGCCTACTGAATGACTTGAAATGTGCCACTCCAAAATGATAACGAGTACAAATGAGTTAAAGAATGCGTCTACGTTATGTTATTACACATGAACTGTTGTCTAACTTGGTTTGCTCTGAACAGGGAAGGCCGGACGGTAAGTATGGGTAAGTTGTGCATGTATTTCCATGCGACACTTGAAATCGGTTACACGGGATAGGTTATATCATATGCCATGTAAATGACCCTAAGGCAAGATTAGAAAGACAATGAATGATAGAGATGCACACAAGTAAATGGAACG
>JANAVB010040807.1:0-57298 GCA_029216955.1 Iris pallida | reverse complement strand
TATATATATTTGTATATATTTTGTATATATATATATATATATATATTATATATATAATATATAAGATACAAATACTATACAATAAATAATAATAAAAACAAAACAAAATAAAACGGAAAAGGGGGCTCGAACTCGGCCAAGAGCAGGGGGTATTTAGAGCGCTCGGGCTGGCCAGGGGGTCAGCCCGAGTCATTGTTTAGGAAATGGGTTTGGGTTAGATTTATTAGTTAAGGTTAATGGGTTTCTGAACCCAATAGCATGATCTAAACCCGTTAACCCAATAACCTAATAACAGTTCGGTTTCGTGTCCAGACTGTTCAGGACACGAGAAAATAAAATCTAACCAGGTGGGGTCCGCGCCCAGTACGACATGCACGACACTGCTAACGCGTGTCCAACCCTACTGTTAGGTTCTCCGTGTCCAGGCGAACACCATGCGTGAGTTTGGGACATGTACGACACGTTTTTAGGGCTGTTACCTTCTTGTTCGGCGTCGAGGTTTGAAGTCGAGGGGACTTCCGGCAGCTAGGGGCGTCGTACTCGCGGCGCTGGAGTGGCGCTGCACTCGCCTTTCTTCGGCAAACTCTTCGGTGGTGGTCGATGGCGGTGATGGTGGCTGTGGAGGTGGCGCTAGGGGTCGCTGGAGTTAGGGTTTTGGTGGGTGTAATACATGTGGTTCATATTGCATATTTTTGGAATATGTGTACATATTTTATCTTGTATTACATGATTCCTTGCTTAGCTTTTTTTCATGCTGGTTTATTCTTGGGTTGGTTCGGCTTGGCTCGGTTTGCTTTGGTTCATTATGAACCAAGGAGAGAACCACCTACCTGCCACCACCCATAGTGTTTATTACCCATTCTTCTTTCTCTCTCTTCATTAATCTCTTCTTCTCCACCATTAACTCCTGCACCTACCAGAGAGAAGGAGAGAGAGGTCTAGGCAAGTGCAACTTGCTTCATGGGAGAACTCCAATTTTATTGCTTCATTCTCTTCCTTACAGCATTTTAACTTACTTTAGTACTTGGCATTTTTACTTTCCATGGCTAGATTCTTGTAGATCTAAGTTTATTTTATTTTCGGATTTTTTGGGTTTTGATCTATTTAATCTTGTTATTTCCGAGTTTTGATGGTTCAATGTAGTAGAGCATTTTATTCTGCCCCATTTTGACCTATGGAAGTTCGAATTTGGGCTCCGGATGATGGAGTTATGAAGCTTGAGAAGTTGGCTCTCATGGTGTTCTTCTTCTCGGAATTTTGGAGAAGATGAACTGTGCTTGACTTGACCGCATGAATATTTCATGCGGCAAGTGTTCTCTTCAGCCGCATGACTGGAAGTACTTTGAGCCGCATGAGGGCCGAACTCATCTAGCAGCATAATACTCCGCTCCTCTTGAGCCGTCTAGACTTGCTTCCGCTAGCCGCATGAGAACTTCTTCCCGAGCCGCATGTGCCTTCTGGTCATGCTAGCCGCATATGCCTCCTTCACCCTGAATCGCATAAGGGCCGCTCCCTTGCTGGCTGCATGGGACTTCACTTGACCCGGCCGCATGTACCCAGGCTCGTCCCAGCTGCATGAGAACCCCCTTCCCTTGAGAGCCACACAGGCATTGATCCTCGATGGCCGCACATACTGCAGTCTTCTTTTTACCGCATGAGGACTCGAGCCCTCTCAACCGTATGACTCTGAATTTCCCAGCCGCATAAGTTTTCTGCCATTAGCCGCATGAGTACACTCCCCTTCCGCTAGCCGCATGGGTTGCCCCTTCTGCCTGCTGCATGGATTCGTCTCTCGTTGGGCCGCATGACTCTTCTCCATGCCTTGTGTTGTTATTTTATTATTATTACTATTATTCATTTAGTATTATTAACTAATGCCTTGTAACCCTCAGTGTAATTGGGTCTCCTGATTAAATGATTGTACTATGATGTCCTGCACATGTACCTGAACACGGAAGTGACCCGTCGTGGTGTACTCCTGACAAGTGAACATGACATGACCTGATAGTGACCCGTAGTGGTGCACTCCTGACAAGTAAACCTGACATGACCTGATAGTGGCCCGTCGTGGCGCACTCTTGACCAGTAAACTTGACATGATAACCTGACATGATATATCTTGATAAGCTGTTGCGACGGCTACCTGACATGACATGACCTGTATACTAACCTGGACACCGTGGGCGATTGTGCTTGTACAAATGAACCAGTCCGGTCTTGCATCATGTCTAGGATGGGACTCCTGAGTACCACGGTCAGGAGTACCTATTGAAATGAACTAAGGCTAATAACTAGATTAATACATTAGTCATGAAGAGATTTCCCAGCTACAGGCGATCCCGTTACCTGGGCGCGCCTGGGATCTGTAGCCTACCGTCGAGTAGGGCACATTTCCAGTACACTGTCATGTGTTGCACCCTTCAAGCTACCTAAGGGTACATGCATTTCCTGGACGATGTATCCACCTGAATTCAACCCCTAATTTTTGACCTGGGTAACCTGGATGGTCTGCAGGACTTGTGGCTGTGGAATAATTTTACTGTATCTTTTTAGTAATTAGGCTTGTGACAACCCTAGTTAGTTAAAGTATCAAGCCGTAATTCTTGCTTGGCCGTGAAATGATTGGATGGAGTCTAACCTGTCTAGCCTTGCCCTGATCTTGTTCCAGATTACTGCATGACCAGAATGCTTATATTTATTTTACCGATAAATGGTGAGAGTTCCAAGTTCTGTTCAGACGAAGGGTTACAACCCCGGTCCTTGTTTGGTTTAAGAATTGTAACCTGGTTATCTGAATAGTCCCATGGTTATCTTACCGTATATCCTCGTAATGTTATTTTCTCCAGTTTTATATTTATTATTATCTTATGTACAAATTGCTGGTTTTAGTTCCTAAGTGAAGCCTCCTTTGTGGCACTTGCTCTTTCTGGGATGTGACCCAGCTGGTTTTGTATGGCCAAATTTTGGAGCAGCTCCAGAGGATCTACCGACTTTTCATTCCGATGGTGACCACCAGACGTAACCAGGGCTACGAGTGGGTTATTTTTGGCTCTCCCACTCTATTGTAAAAATATTCTTTTGAGGCGTTTAGCCGACGAGCACCTGTTTAGCTCGATTGCACTTACTTACTGTCTGCCTACGGGCTGTAACATGATTGACAGATCCTAGGGTTGATCATGTATGACTAAACTCTTGCTAGTCCTAACATTTTGTAACGACTAGCTTCATGATCAACTGAATATGTAATGTTTGGGACGCCTTACTATTGTATATTTGGTGATCTTACATATTGTAACATTTATTTACTTGCTTGTGATTGAGACACTAGGCTTGTTCATGACCTTAAGAGACTGTTGGCTTGTAGTAAACCCTCATGTATCTAGACAGCCGTGACCGTATAGCGAGATGGATTCCATTTTATATACGTAGCTAGCTATGTCTGCCCCCGTTCTCCGGTATTCTGGTTCTGGAGCGTGACATAGTTTAAGTGGAGGCCCATGCAGGTCTTGTAAATCAAGATATGTGAGGGTTTACCTAATAGATGTCTCAATCAGTATTCGCCCTTGATTTCTGCTCGTATCTTCTGAATCTCTGGATTCTTGTCCTGATCATATGCTTGTATCGTTGATCTGTCCTGGTCCTTCCTTATTGTTCCCCATGTCATCTTCTTCAGCGGCATCATTCCTGGACCTGCCGGTCAGCAAGGCGGAGCACTTCCCGTGGATCAGCAGTACCCCGAGGATCAAGCCCAGCATTCCGAAGTAGCCTCCAGAGTCGTACCTTCTGGTGGAGAGCCACCAGTCCAGCCAGTTCAGCCTGTCGAACCTGATGATGGCACTTGGTAGGACTCGTCAGGACCTTGATAGCTTCCCAAGATCGTCGAGGAGATGCCTTGCACCAGGCAGTGACGGATGCTTTGACCAGGAACGGTCATCAGGGTAACAGCGCGGCCAACAGCTTCAAGCGCTTGAACCCTCCATTCTTCGACGGTAGTGAAGATGCTATCGTTGCAGATGCTTGGCTTCAGGACACAGAGGTGATTCTAGAAGCAGCCAGGATCCCAGAGAACGAGAAGGTAGCCGTGGTGCGCTTACAGTTATTAGATCTTACCTGCAGCTGGTGGACGGCACAGGCCATTGGATTAGCAGCACCCATTGCTTGGACGGTGTTCAGAGAGAGATTCCAGACCAAGTATTTTGATGTTGTAGCTCGGTATGATCTACAGACGAGGTTCACCAATCTGAAGCAGATGGGCAGGACGGTCGACGGATATGCGGTCGAGTTTTCGAGACTCAGTAGGTTTGCTCCCACTTTGGTGGCAACCGAGTATGATAGAGCCCAGCGGTTTCAGCAAGGGCTTCACCTGGAGATTCTATTGGCAGTTGCGCAGTTTGAGCATCAGACTTTTGATGCGATCTTGAGAGCAGCCCGGAGGCATGAGTATACCTCCCAGAGGATTATGGATAGGGCCGGAGGTCGAAAGAGATCCCACGGCCAGATGAATCAGTCTTCAGCCCCAGCCCCAGCAGCCAGGGCTTTGACTATTGGAGCTTCGAGGCGGGTGGCCTCAGTGACGTCGGTTCAGTATTCAGCCCCGACGTACCCTCAGTAGCAGCAGCAGAAGCAGAAGCAGTCTTCCGCAGTAGGATGTTCTCATTGTGGGAAGCCAGGCCATGTAGTGGCAGAGTGTCGCAGGGTACAGGGATTGTGTCTGGCTTGTAGAGCAGCAGACCATAGGGTTGGATCCTGCACGAATAGGGGCGATTCATCATCGTCCAACCTTTCTAGCTCTTCGGTGAGAGGACCAGCTCCGGTCCAACAGCAACAGTATCCATTGCCGAGGCCCTTGCGGCCTCAGACCCAAGTATTCCAGCAGCAGAACCCCCAGCAGCATACTCAGGCCCAAGCCTTGAGTCAGAATAGGCAGCGAGGATTTCAGCGGAGAGGACCAGCACCCTGAGGGCATGGTCAGGCTATGGTGATGAACGCAGAGGAAGGATTGGCACCAGAAGAGGTAGTGGCAGGTACTATTCTCGTCAACTCCTTTCCAGCTTCAGCTTTATTTGATTCTGGTGCATCGCATTCTTTTATGTCTGCACGATTCGCGATACGGATATGATTGGAGCCCGAGTCATTATCAGTAAGGCTCAATATACTTACTGGTAACGGACTTGTGGGTGTCAATAGAGTGTTTTCCTCGTGTCAGATCGTATTTAGCGGTAAGGAATTTCCTGCTAGATTGATAGAATTTCCGATGGCCGATTATGATGTGGTCCTAGGGATGGATTGGTTAAGGAACCAGTATGCTAGAATAGACTGCCATATTGGTAGGGTTGTTTTTAGCATTCCAGGCGAGCCAGAGTTTTCCTTCTCCCGGGGCGAGGTTGAGCCTTCTCCTCCAATATTGCGGATGGCAGTAACAGCAGTGCAGTTGCCTCGGATAGTCGAAGAGTTTCCAGATGTTTTCTCAGAAGAGCTTCCAGGTATGCCGCCAGAACGGGAGATCGAGTTCACCATAGACTTGATTCCTAGGACAGCCCCAGTATCAGAGAGAGTCTACAAGATGGCGCCGTCAGAATTGGAGATCTTGTACAAGATGATTGAAGAACTTAGAACCAAGGGATTCATTCATACTAGTGGATCGCCTTGGGGAGCCCCGATGCTTCTTGTGAAAAAGATGGATGGTACGTCCAGGTTATGTGTTGATTATCGTACCTTGAACTCAGTGACAATCAAGAACAAATACCCTCTCCCGAGGATAGATGACTTGTTTGATCAACTCAAAGGGGCATCAGTATTCTCGAAGATCGACTTGCGCTCGGGATATCATCAGATCAGGATCAGAGAGCAGGACATCCCGAAGACAGCTTTTAGATCGAGGTATGGGCATTGGGAGTTCCTTGTTATGCCCTTTGGAGCGACCAATGTGCCGGCTGTGTTCATGGATCTCATGAATCGCATCTTCATGCCTTACTTGGATCAGTTTGTGATTGTGTTCTTGGATGACATCCTGGTCTACAGTAAGAGTGAGGCGGAGCATGAGCAACATCTCCGTGTGGTTCTTCAGATTCTCAGGGAGCACCAGTTGTATGCCAAGTTCAGTAAATGCGAGTTCTAGCTCGATCACAATTCGTACTTGGGTCATATCTTCACCAGAGGAGGAGTAGAAGTAGATACCCAGAAGATCGTGGCCATTGAGTCATGGCCAGTACCCAGCACCGTTGCAGAAGTTTGCAGTTTTCTTGGATTGGCCGGCTACTACCGGCGGTTTGTTTCAGACTTTGCTCGAATTTCAGCACCACTGACCCAGTTGACCCACAAGGATGTGCAGTTTGCTTGGACAGCAGAGTGCCAGAAATCTTTTGAGAAGTTGAAGCGAGGCTTGATGACGGCTCCTATTCTCACACTTCCAGAAGGAATCGGAGGATTCTCAGTGTATTGTGATGCTTCAGGCAGAGGCCTAGGATGTGTTCTGATGCAGTATGGCAAGGTAATAGCTTATGCGTCACGACAACTTCGTGATCATGAGAGGAATTACCCAACCCATGACTTGGAGCTGGTAGCAGTAGTGTTTGCACTTAAGTTGTGGAGGCACTACTTGTACGGAGATAGGGTGGAGATTTTTACCGACCACAAAAGTCTGAAGTATGTTTTCACCCAGAAGGATCTTAACATGCGTCAGAGGAGGTGGCTGGAGCTACTTGTGGATTATGATGTCAACTTGCAGTATCATCCTGGGACGGCCAACATTGTTGCAGATGCATTGAACAGGAGAGCCGAAGTTTATCTCCTAACAGCGCAACCAGAGCTGTTAGCAGATCTTCAGAAGATGACTATCGAAGTTGTTCTTCCTTCCAGTGTGGCATTGATGGCCAGCATGCAAGTTCAGTCCACTATAGTCGAGAGGATCCGGATGGCGCAGTCAACAGATTCCAAGCTTCAACGACTCAGGGCAGAGTGTGAGGCAAGCCGAAGACCAGAGTTGTGCATTCATGAGGGCAGTACACTTAGGCATGGTAAGCGTCTTTGTGTACCCGGTGGAGATATCAGACAAAAGATCATGGCAGAGGCCCACAGTTCGTAGTATTTTAATCATCCGGGCGGTACAAAGATGTACCGTGATATCCGGCAGCACTTTTGATAGAATGGCATGAAGAGGGAGATAGCCCGGTTTGTCTCTTATTGTTTAGTCTGCCAACAAGTTAAGGCTGAACATCAGAGGCCCGCTGGACTTCTTCAGCCTTTGCCGATTCCAGAATGGAAGTGGGAGCATGTGACCATGGATTTTGTGACCGGATTGCCTATATCCCCAGCTGGTAGAGATGCTATCTGGGTTATTGTTGATCGGCTCACGAAGGTGGCTCACATTCTTCCATTCAGAGTTGGTCAGTCGACAGCTCAGTTAGCAGAGATGTACCTTAGGCAGATCGTCAGATTGTACGGAGTGCCAGTCAGTATCACCTCAGACCGAGATTCAAGATTCACGTTGTACTTTTAGCGTAGCCTGCAAGAGAGTTTGGGGACTCATCTCTAGTTCAGTTCAGCATATCATCCGCAGACAGATGGTCAGTCGGAGCGTACAATCCAGACCCTGAAGATATGTTGAGATCTTATACACTCGACTTCGATGGTTCGTGGGAAGATCACCTGCACCTGGTGGAGTTCTCGTACAACAACAGTTTCTAGGCCAGTATCCAGATGGCACCGTTCGAGGCACTGTATGGTAGGAAGTGCCGATCCCTGCTAGCTTGGGACGATGTCGGAGAGAGACAGATGCTTGGTCCGAAAATGATTGCCCAGACAGTTGAAGTAGTCAGGAGAGTCAGGGATCATCTTCGAGTTGCCCAAGATCGCCGGTGCCATTGGGCCGATTCTCATCGACGCCCTCTTGAGTTTTCTGTCGGTGACCATGTATTCCTGAGGATTTCGCATAACCGTGGCGTCATTTGTTTCGGCGTGCGGGGAAAGCTTAGTCCTAGGTATATAGGGACATTTGACATTCTGGAGTGAGTAGGAGATGTATCCTATCGTCTCGCTCTTCCACCGTTGCTAAGCGAGGTGCATGACTGTAGGTCCTAAAAAATTAAGTTGCACACATTAACAAAGTCATGAAGATCGAGAAATGCATCTTTCAAATGAATTGCACAGACATCAGATTGCAAATCATACTGACTGCGCACACTCTCAAGCGCGCAGGCTGACGTGGCAATAATCATCATTACCTGATACAATCAAATCTTCTGACAGCTGACAGCACGGAGAACGAGGCGACTGTTTGTTTAATCGTGCAGCACGGCGCTCGAGGACAGCTGGCAGCGCAATCGGCCAACCACTCCTTGCGCAGTCCATGCCTGCGCAATCCGAAGCCAGCGCAATTTAGGTTGCGCACTTTATCAATACAAGTGATAAAGAACACGTGGCACTCATGCCATCAATTGCTCATTACGTGACAACTGTCTATGTACGATCATGCACATTTCAATCAAAAGATGCCATGTGTCTAAGACAGTTGGACCACGATCCAATAACTGCCTGCGCAGTCCATTGTTGCGCAATCCAATTCATGCGCAATTCATCATGCGCAGTCCAAAATAACTAAAAGTTAGTGTCACGACCCGTACCCTAGAGTAAGGGCACGAGAAGTGGGTACGTCCAGCCTATGTCGCAGTGTCGGCGGTAGAACGCTGTCCTAGGTCAATCATCTAACAGTATAAGGTACCTGTACAGTTTATACTCTCCGAATGGAGGTGACAAATAGAAAACAATCTCAATCACATCTAGGGTAGAAGAACGAAGAACAGATAGATAGTAACTCAAAGAGAACCATAGCATAGATGAAATAAGACTAAGTGTCTAAGATACATAACATCCAGAATGTCAACTCATAAAACAATAAGTCTAAGAGTCTATACATCTCCACATCTCAAAATACAACACAGAATGTGAGACAAAAAGTAAATATAGAAAAGACTGCCTAAACTAAACTGGTCTAGACTACTGGAACATCCTCCTCAGCTGTAGGTGGAACCTGCTGAGGGTCCTCAATACAAGTATCATCTAGTCCTGCTCCATAATAGGTAGACACCAGGGCCTCATCCTTATCCTCTGTAATATTTTCAACAGGTCCAATCAGGACAGGAACGAGCACAATACATCTCACGCAGTTCATATCAGGTTAGGAAATACGATACAGGCAATAGAGTAAGATACATGAACTGCTGAAAGGAAATATACGCTGTAAAAGAGATAGCTGTAATGAAATATCTACTGTATATAGAGAACTGTAGTGACTAGTGATGTAGAGCACAAGATAGGCATGTGAATGGCTAGAATTTATACATGACTATACTACTGAGTTTGTACATGACTACACTACTTTGGAATTATTCACATGTCCACTTCTACTCCCCCGTACCCTAATCAATACACAAGGATCTATACAAGTTACGTTATTGTACATGATATCACATGGGGCCCATAAAAGGGTGCACATGATAGTATACATGAGAGCTCAGTAAACATGAGAGTACATGATCACATGAGTGTACATGAATAATAAAAGCATAGGAGTACATGATGATAGTGAAAAACACATAACATGAAGTACCCGATGCTCCCGAGGGGGATAACATCTCATGTAAAGATCCATATAGTACCAATCCGTGTTACCAACGTGACAGCAACAAGTAAAGTAATCTAGAGCGAGAAGTAAAGCCTGAACAAGTATGAAACGGTCAGAGAATGTACTCGCCTGCTGTATGAATGTCTGTAGAGAATATGCAGTCTGAGGAGAGGTGTCTGGCTCCTAGTCAGAGCAATACAAGTCACAAAGTATCCACAATGATAAAAATGAAGTATACAATGCATACTACATGATTCTAGGTCAAACTGGTCAAAAGTCAACTCTTGGTCAACTCTAATAGTCAAACTAAGTCACAGGAAGTCATACTAAGTCAAATAAGGTCAAACAAGATCAAACAAGGTCAAACAAGTTTAATCTAGGTTAAAGTCAACTCCTGGTCAACACTTTAATCAACTAGTCAAATACTAGTCAACATGATCAATCTGGATCAAGTCTAGATCAACTTAGACCAGCTAAGTCATTGGTCAAACAAAGACTAGTCAGTTAGGGTAATTAGGTCAAACATGGTCAACACTAGTTAAACTAGTTAGGGTTTTAGTCAAACTAGTCAAACTAGTTGATTTAGGTCATTCCTAGTCATTTCTAGGTTAACTAGGTCACTTTTGACCAAATGTTGACTTTGGTCAACCCTTAGTCAACAAGGGTTTTCTAGCAGGGTTTTGGGTCATTAGGGCTAGTCCAAACCATAGGCTAGTGATCCTGGCCATAGGCCAATAGTCTAGGTTTTCTCATAAACCTATAACTAGAGGTTATACATATGTATATCTATATACCCAAAATCCATATATGCATAACATATATAATACAACCCTTATACTTATATTTATAATACACTGTCTATACATAATAAACCTAATACCACTATACATATATATATCATGTATATATATATACAATACATATATATATATAACTACATATATATTACATATAATATATAGAGAGAGAGACAAGGGGATGAGAGAGAGACTGAAATGAGAGAGAGAGTGAGACAGTGAGTGAGAGAGAGAGAGACTGTGAGTGAGAGTGAGAGATCAGGACAGGGGGGGAAATTCCAGAACCTGGAACCCACAATCAAACCCCCAAACACACACACACATAACATATATACATAGATATGTATATATATACATAACTATACACACACACATCCAAATCCCCTCAAATTCGACCCACACCCTCAAATATATGTATACTACACATATACTCACTAAAATACACTAGTCTAATACATAAATCATTAATAAAATCAAATCAAAATTCGATTTTCAAAACTGAGATTTAATCTCAAAACTGTGACAGTGCACAGTTTACAGGAAATGGGGATAATTCGATTTACACGAACCCAATCGAGCTAAGACTCGATACTAACGGTTGGTAACTAACTCCCCATAGATACTCTAGTGTCCTAGGACACTGACACGACACCACGACACGTTTTCACGTGTCCAAACACGAGAAAACACGACTCGGGTAAACACTGATACGCGTATACACGCACAGCGTCGTGCAGAGATGCACGTGTCTCGTGCACACGACACGAGCCACGTGGAATCTCGTGCTTGTGTCCACGTGTAGCCCACATGATGGGCTACACTCTCGTACAAACACGAGGTGTCATTGTGTCGTGTCCGCGCGACACGAGACGCGCGAAGTTGACACTGTGCGTGCGTGTATTGTCAGTGCACGACCAGTGCACGTGTCCGTGTGTCCACCATACGACACAAAGTGTCGTAAAACCTTGGGGGAGTGTGCACAGACACTGCCCCCGTGTCCACACCAATTTTCACGTGTCCACGTCGTGTCTACAGTGAGTATGAAGTGTCAGTGAGCAGGGGATGAACAGTGTGTCTGTGCACTGTCAATACTCGAGTTCGTGTCCGATTTGGACACGAAAAGGGACACGATACGTGCTCAGTCAAGTGGGGTTAGGGTTAGCAAGTCCAGGGCTAGGTGTTTGTGTAAAAAGTTTTGCAAAACACAATATTTGAATCCATTGAGACATTTAATCAAACACAATTTCCTAGTCTAGGATACGTGTCCGATACGGACACCAAAACACACCAAAATCCCACCAAACTTTACCCACAGTATGGTTAACCTTATATGAATGCATTTATGAAATAAAAACAGGAATTAGACTAGGTTTGGACATATTTACCTATTGGTGAAATTCTAAGAAAAATCAATAAAAAGAGGGTGTTGTGATCTCGAACTCGACGATGCCCAAGCTCCCAAATTCTAGATTTCTTGCTTCCCTTAGCTCCCTAGATGTTGTAGGGTTCCAATGCAAAAGACTAGAGTCAATTTGGATCACAAATGATCAAGTTATCAAGGTTTGAGTAAAAGGGAATTTTTGTGGAATGAATTTCATGCAATTTTATTCATGAATTAAATCCATGGGGTATTTATCATAGGTGGGCTGCCAAGGGGGGTGCCCTTGGCCGGCCAAGCATGGGGGGGGTGTCCTTGTCTTCCTTCAAGGCTAAGTCAAGGACTTTAGCAAAAAGGGGTTTAGATAGTTTGATGATTTTAAGGAAAATATCCTTAAAGTTAATATCTAGATATTTATATAGCTTGACTACCATGAATATCTAATCCCCTTAGTCATTCTAGGTTAGGGTTTAACCTATAGATTAGGGTAATTAGGTTAGGGATTAGCAAGTCACTAATCTAAAGGTCCATGAATAGTAATATCTCACTAATCCTACTTAATTCCAATAATCTCTAGAAAATTACCAAAATACCCCTATGGCTAAAAATCACTAATTTGAGGTTCTAAGCCTATGGCTAAGCTCTCATGGTCATGGCAACTTCTAGGTTAGAGAAAACTAGGGTTTACACTAAGTTATACTAACCAAAATCACAAAGTCATAAGTCATGACTTAGCATGACTTAGAAAATGGTTTAATCTAACTAAAATCACCAGAAAATCATACCATGACTAAAATACCACTAATAAATAATAAAAATAATAAATTTTCAAAAATCCCCAATTTCAGAAAACAGGGTGTTACAAGTCTACCCACCTTAAAATAATTTCGTCCTCGAAATTTAGATGGTCGTACTCCTCCTAGGTCAAACCTCCAACAATCAGGGACGAAGCCACTACCTAGGCAACATACAAGGTCAAATAAGCAAAATATGGGTAGTAGACCTATACTGGGTCATGTCCAAAAATTGGCTAGCAGTTTTAGGTCATAAGGTGTCCTAATTGGGAAAGTAAGGAAACAACAATCATCAAGGCTGTTGCGGATAAGATTCTAGGGTAAGTTTAACTGTGTCTACATCCACGTAGATTAATATATGAAAAGGCAAACCAAAATGCAATAGGTTGATCAGACCATCATGCGCCGGTTCTGATTAGACAATATGTTAGTGGGTGCGCACCCAATAAAATATATCATGATCAAGCTCGAAAAGGATAAGCTTGTAAAACTAAGGATAAATTTGTAGCATAAGATATAAGTAAGGGTGGAATGATGAACGAAGATACATAGTCCTGGTCATGGGCATAGACTAGGAAGGTAAGGAAACAATAAATCACAGGGCTAAAAGGGTCACCATTCTGTGGTCAGAGCTACTCTATCAACTCTAAGTCAAAAGGCATAACACATAAATTAATTTTATTTAAGAGGAAAGTTCTTGACAAAAGAGTTAGTCAAGAATTATATTAATAGCTAAAGCTACTCCTACTCCTACTCCTAAGTAAGAGATAAAGAAAAAACAAACAATCGACAAAACCAAATGAACTACCAGGACAAAACTGATCACTAATAAAGAATAGGTAGGAGCAGATGGAATTGGATTTTAAGATAGATATAATGAAGCAAGGTAGGAATGGAATTTAGAAGAACAGAACCTGCAAGCACATCACCAATTGCCTGAGCATCCTCAACTGTCATGGCGTAAGCACGCCCCTGCTGACCTCTTCCAGCCTGCTGCTGAAACTGCATAAATCTCTGCTGCTGTGGCTGTAATGGTCCTCTATGCTGCTGACCTACCAGAGCCTTGGCTCCTGCTCCTGGTGCTGCTCCCTGTGCTACTCTGCCTGTGAACTGGGAACACTCCCTCAGCTGGTGGTCCGCTGCCCCACATATTAGGCACCAGCCCAACCTCTTCCTGCACTCACCCCATCCATGTCCCGACTTCTTGCAGAAAGTACAACTAACGACCTGCTGCCTGGGTGCCTGCTGCTGGTGCCTCGGCTGCTGCACTTGCTGGAATGGCCTCTGCTGCTGGAATGGCCTCTGCTGCTGGTGCTGAAAATGAGGCCGCTTGGCCTGTCCTCCACTGCTGCCAGCTCCCTGGGTGTCGCGGCCCCTCTTGAGCTTCAGCTCAAGATCATCCTCAGCCGCCATCGCTCCTGCTAGAATATCCTCAAATGTGGCACTCCTCTCACTCTTGGTCAAGGACTTGACTTCCTTGACCAAGCCCTTCCTGAACCTCCTCGCCTTCGCTGCCTCGCTAAGGCCCTCCACGAATCTGCTCAACCGGCAAAACTCACCGGCGTACTCCTCTACGGTCTGGTTCCCCTGAACCAGGTTCTCGAACTGTGTCTCCAAAGCGCCGACTGCCTGATCTGGGAAAAACTTTCCCTTGAAGAGCTCCTTGAAAGCTCCCCATGCCTGCCCTGGAGTACCTACTCTCGGATCCGTCTGATACCAGGTACGGGCAAGATCCCGCATCTGGCTGGCAGCTGCCTCGACCTGGAGTCCGACTGGTATCTCCGCCAGTCGAAAGATCTCCTCAATGTGCTCGATCCAGTCATCAGCATAAAGTATCCCCTCTGTTCCCAAGAAGTCCCTGGGGTTCATCTTCTTGAAGTCCTGGATACCTGGAATCCTCTGCTGTCGCGGCGGTCCTGCTCCTCCCTGCGGCTGGGCTGCCAACCTCTCTATCGTCGCTGTAGCTAGCTGATGGACATCATCAATGCCTCTTGTAAATGCCGTCGTCTGACGCTGCTGCTGGGTCTGCTGCGACTCTAGGAACTGCTGGAAATATGAAAACATCTGCGCAGCATCCACATATCCAGATGGCATCTGCTGCTGGTACTGCTGCTGGTACTGCTGCTGCTGCTGCTGCTGATACTCCGGCTGAAACTGAGGCTGACAAAACTACGGGGGAGGCATGTCTGGAGTAGCTGGAATGACCCCCTGAATAGTAAGAGGTGCACCCCCAACTGGGGCAGAAGCTCCCACATGAGCTGGAGTATGGGGAGCTGCAGTCCCCGGGTCCTGGTGAGCTGGACGAGAGGTGGCAGACCTCTCAGTAGTATCACCTGGACCGAGTCGCTGCGATCGTATCTCCACCATCCTGAAGACAGATCAATAAGGAAGTCAATAACGGTACAAGGATGATAGTATCAAAGGACAATATGAAATAGATTATATAGATTTGAACAAAGTCAGTAGATTCAAATCCATGAAAAATTTTCCTAACTTGTGATTGAGTATCCACTCTCTCTAAGCCTATTCCTTAATCCTATCACAGGCTGTAGTGATACTCTAGTTCGAATATCACTACATAAACTCGACCTGCATGGGCCACCACTAAAAACGTGTCACGACCCGCACCCTAGAGTAAGGGCACGAGAAGTGGGTACGTCCAGCCTACGCCGCAGTGTCGGCGGTAGAACGCTGTCCTAGGTCAATCATCTAACAGTATAAGGTACCTGTACAGTTTATACTCTCCGAATGGAGGTGACAAATAGAAAACAATCTCAATCACATCTAGGGTAGAAGAACGAAGAACAGATAGATAGTAACTCAAGGAGAACCATAGCATAGATGAAATAAGACTAAGTGTCTAAGATACATAACATCCAGAATGTCAACTCATAATACAATAAGTCTAAGAGTCTATACATCTCCACATCTCAAAATACAACACAGAATGTGAGACAAAAAATAAATATAGAAAAGACTGCCTAAACTAAACTGGTCTAGACTACTGGAACATCCTCCTCAGCTGTAGGTGGAACCTGCTGAGGGTCCTCAATACAAGTATCATCTAGTCCTGCTCCATAATAGGTAGACACCAGGGCCTCATCCTCATCCTCTGTAATATTTTCAACAGGTCCAATCAGGACAGGAACGAGCACAATACATCTCACGCAGTTCATATCAGGTTAGGAAATACGATACAGGCAATAGAGTAAGATACATGAACTGCTGAAAGGAAATATATGCTGTAAAAGAGATAGCTGTAATGAAATATCTACTATATAGAGAACTGTAGTGACTAGTGATGTAGAGCACAAGATAGGCATGTGAATGGCTAGAATTTATACATGACTATACTACTGAGTTTGTACATGACTACACTACTTTGGAATTATTCACATGTCCACTTCTACTCCCCCGTACCCCAATCAATACACAAGGATCTATACAAGTTACGTTATTGTACATGATATCACATGGGGCCCATAAAAGGGTACACATGATAGTATACATGAGAGCTCAGTAAACATGAGAGTACATGATCACATGAGTGTACATGAATAATGAAAGCATAGGAGTACATGATGATAGTGAAACACACATAACATGAAGTACCCGATGCTCCCGAGGGGGATAACATCTCATGTAAAGATCCATATAGTACCAATCCGTGTTACCAACGTGACAGCAACAAGTAAAGTAATCTAGAGCGAGAAGTAAAGCCTGAACAAGTATGAAACGGTCAGAGAATGTACTCGCCTGCTGTATGAATGTCTGTAGAGAATATGCAGTCTGAGGAGAGGTGTCTGGCTCCTAGTCAGAGCAATACAAGTCACAAAGTATCCACAATAATAAAAATGAAGTATACAATGCATACTACATGATTCTAGGTCAAACTGGTCAAAAGTCAACTCTTGGTCAACTCTAATAGTCAAACTAAGTCACAGGAAGTCATACTAAGTCAAATAAGGTCAAACAAGATCAAACAAGGTCAAACAAGTTTAATCTAGGTTAAAGTCAACTCCTGGTCAACACTTTAATCAACTAGTCAAATACTAGTCAACATGATCAATCTGGATCAAGTCTAGATCAACTTAGACCAGCTAAGTCATTGGTCAAACAAAGACTAGTCAGTTAGGGTAATTAGGTCAAACATGGTCAACACTAGTTAAACTAGTTAGGGTTTTAGTCAAACTAGTCAAACTAGTTGATTTAGGTCATTCCTAGTCATTTCTAGGTTAACTAGGTCACTTTTGACCAAATGTTGACTTTGGTCAACCCTTAGTCAACAAGGGTTTTCTAGCAGGGTTTTGGGTCATTAGGGCTAGTCCAAACCATAGGCTAGTGATCCTGGCCATAGGCCAATAGTCTAGGTTTTCTCATAAACCTATAACTAGAGGTTATACATATGTATATCTATATACCCAAAATCCATATATGCATAACATATATAATACAACCCTTATACTTATATTTATAATACACTGTCTATACATAATAAACCTAATACCACTATACATATATATATCATGTATATATATATACAATACATATATATATATATAACTACATATATATTACATATAATATATAGAGAGAGAGACAAGGGAATGAGAGAGAGACTGAAATGAGAGAGAGAGTGAGACAGTGAGTGTGAGAGAGAGAGACTGTGAGTGAGAGTGAGAGATCAGGACAGGGGGGAAATTCCAGAACCTGGAACCCACAATCAAACCCCCAAACACACACACACATAACATATATACATAGATATGTATATATATACATAACTATACACACACACATCCAAATCCCCTCAAATTCGACCCACACCCTCAAATATATGTATACTACACATATACTCACTAAAATACACTAGTCTAATACATAAATCATTAATAAAATCGAATCAAAATTCGATTTTCAAAACTGAGATTTAATCTCAAAACTGTGACAGTGCACAGTTTACAGGAAATGGGGATAATTCGATTTACACGAACCCAATCGAGCTAAGACTCGATACTAACGGTTGGTAACTAACCCCCCATAGATACTCTAGTGTCCTAGGACACTGACACGACACCACGACACGTTTTCACGTGTCCAAACACGAGAAAATACGACTCGGGTAAACACTGATACGCGTATACACGCACAGCGTCGTGCAGAGATGCACGTGTCTCGTGCACACGACACGAGCCACGTGGAATCTCGTGCTCATGTCCACGTGTAGCCCACATGATGGGCTACACTCTCGTGCAAACACGAGGTGTCATTGTGTCGTGTCCGCGCGACACGAGACGCGCGAAGTTGATACTGTGCGTGCGTGTATTGTCAGTGCACGACCAGTGCACGTGTCCGTGTGTCCACCACACGACACAAAGTATCGTGAAACCTTGGGGGAGTGTGCACAGACACTGCCCCCGTGTCCACACCAATTTTCACGTGTCCACGTCGTGTCTACAGTGAGTATGAAGTGTCAGTGAGCAGGGGATGAACAGTGTGTCTGTGCACTGTCAATACTCGAGTTCGTGTCCGATTTGGACACGAAAAGGGACACGATACGTGCTCAGTCAAGTGGGGTTAGGGTTAGCAAGTCCAGGGCTAGGTGTTTGTGTAAAAAGTTTTGCAAAACACAATATTTGAATCCATTGAGACATTTAATCAAACACAATTTCCTAGTCTAGGATACGTGTCCGATACGGACACCAAAACACACCAAAATCCTACCAAACTTTACCCACAGTATGGTTAACCTTATATGAATGCATTTATGAAATAAAAACAGGAATTAGACTAGGTTTGGACATATTTACCTATTGGTGAAATTCCAAGGAAAATCAATAAAAAGAGGGTGTTGTGATCTCGAACTCGACGATGCCCAAGCTCCCAAATTCTAGATTTCTTGCTTCCCTTAGCTCCCTAGATGTTGTAGGGTTCCAATGCAAAAGACTAGAGTCAATTTGGATCACAAATGATCAAGTTATCAAGGTTTGAGTAAAAGGGAATTTTTGTGGAATGAATTTCATGCAATTTTATTCATGAAGTAAATCCATGGGGTATTTATCATAGGTGGGCTGCCAAGGGGGGTGCCCTTGGCCGGCCAAGCATGGGGGGGGTGTCCTTGTCTTCCTTCAAGGCTAAGTCAAGGACTTTAGCAAAAAGGGGTTTAGATATTTTGATGATTTTAAGGAAAATATCCTTAAAGTTAATATCTAGATATTTATATAGCTTGACTACCATGAATATCTAATCCCCTTAGTCATTCTAGGTTAGGGTTTAACCTATAGATTAGGGTAATTAGGTTAGGGATTAGCAAGTCACTAATCTAAAGGTCCATGAATAGTAATATCTCACTAATCCTACTTAATTCCAATAATCTCTAGAAAATTACCAAAATACCCCTATGGCTAAAAATCACTAATTTGAGGTTCTAAGCCTATGGCTAAGCTCTCATGGTCATGGCAACTTCTAGGTTAGAGAAAACTAGGGTTTACACTAAGTTATACTAACCAAAATCACAAAGTCATAAGTCATGACTTAGCATGACTTAGAAAATAGTTTAATCTAACTAAAATCACCAGAAAATCATACCATGACTAAAATACCACTAATAAATAATAAAAATAATAAATTTTCAAAAATCCCCAATTTCAGAAAATAGGGTGTTACAGTTAGTTATTTCCAGAACTCTGTAAATAGAGTTTCAAGTCTCCATTCAAGGGGATCAGACATTAAAGTTCAGAAATATCAGAGAGTTCAGGAGTTCTTGCCCAAGTGTTGCTGCATTCTTCCGAAGCTTTTGCCTTCAATTCTCCGAGGCTTTTGCCTTCAAGTCAACTTCAGAGGCTATCGTCTTCAAAGTTCACATCGTCCAAGGGATAAAGCAATCGTCTTCTAGATTGGATTCCTACAGTTGTACTTTTCCAGAATTCTTGTAATCTTTTTTACACAGTTTGTATCAATAAAGTTCATTACTTTTGTTTTTGCAAACAAAATGGCGACTTTGCTGGGGACGACTTTCTCCTCCGACGAGGAAGTGACAACTCAACGTGACGTAGCATCTATCAAAAAGACGCAGAAGACGCTGGTTGTGAAAATTAACCAGACAGCCTACGAAGCCATGATCAATTCCAAGACCACTTCTTGCACTGCAACCACTTCTGCCACAAGCAAAGTGCGCCCAGTGTGGGTCCCAAAGACTGCTGCGCAGTCCAAAGTTTCTGCCAGCAAGACTCCTGCGCAGTCTGCCACCAAGACTGTTGCGCAGTCCAAGACTTCTGTCATCAAGCCTGCTGCAGAATCTGTCTCTGCCATTACTGCACAATCTACTGTTGCCAGTGCACAGAAGACTTCATATGCTGCCTTGGCAAAGTGCAAGACTCCTATGCCTCTGGCGCAGTTGGCTGCCAATCTTCCTGCGCAAACTAACATTCTAGCAACTAGAGTCTATCCTAAGCACTCTGTGGCATGAACTCCTGATGCGCAAACCACAGTATCTGTGGCTAGAACCAATGCACCCTCTGCCAGAGTAACCTATGCGCAAATCATGCCTGCGCAATCAAAGAGTGACAGCCTTTTGGCTAAACTCTCTTCTTCTCATAACATGGGGAAAGTTCTGCTCCTCCTCCCAAACACACTGTTGCTCCTGTGCAATCCACTGGGGGTAGTCCTTTGGCTATTCCTCTTCCTCCTCAAAACAAAGAAAAATGCCTGTTGGTCTTTTCTCAAACTTCCTTGTCCCATGACTTGGAAGACAACAGAGGGAAACGCTCTTTAGCTAACCCTTCTTCACAAAACAAAGAAAAAGGTCCTTTGGTCTTTTCTCAATCTTCTTCAGTTTTTACTGTAGAAGATCAATCTGAACGTGCCTCGGCACCAGTCAGTACTAGAACTCTTTCAAATAAGGATTCTTCTTCCCTTCATGATAAGAGAACTTGTACTGATCAAAGAGGTATTCTGCCTGCTCCGGTAGCAGAGTTCCAAGATCTCCCGACTCTCAAAATATCCCGATCAAGACAGGGAAAACTACTGGTGTCTCAAACAGAAACCCCTGGGGGTGAATTTGCAGATCTAAGAACTTATCTTAATATGTCTACTTCGGCGAAATGCAAACAGCCAATGACGAAGATCAAACATCAAAGACAAACTTCCAGGGTCAAAGATCCCGACACTTATGCCAATGAAGTGAGCATTTCCCTGTACACTCAAGGGACTAAACATTTGAAGAATCGAAATCATGTTCCGAACATTGTCAAAGAACAGATCCCTCAAACTTTTGATCTCAGAGAACATCTCAGACAAAAATGGGACAATGTCTCAACACCTCCAGTTCAATCATCTGATCATCATTGCAATCACAAAGTCATCATCCAATGTTGTTGTCAAACAACAAAACGATCTATCTTCGATTGTTTGACTTTTGCAAACTCTGAAGCTATGTCAGAGGAAGACGAAGTCTTGTACGCTTCTGTCAACATGACTTCTCGAGACACTGGGGGTAGAAGATGCTCCAAGCACGGTAAACCTCGTAAGCCAAGCCAGCGGTATCTAGATTTACTTCAAGAATCTTCTGAAGGAGTATTTCGACATACCCGATCCCGAAGCCGAGATACAATCGGTCAAAGGAATCTTCTTCAGGACCCTTCTAGTCATCTGCTTACTTCTCATTCAGGAGATGACTCTTTCTCCGACTATGATGCATATAGCGAAAGCTCTGAACAGACGATGTCTTCCATTGTACCAAGAGAAGTGACAGCTTATGTTGTCACTGATGATCCAGATGCTTCAACTTCAGCAAATCAAGAACAGCGAATCGCTGCGCTAGAAGACAAGCTGAAAACCATGGCTGAAATGGTTGCTAGTATGCATTCTATTATTGTGGCACAACATGCCACACCACCAACTGTACCTACTGTAAGTCCTAAAATCATAGCATCTTCGGTACCTGTCAATGCTGGGCTGGGGGTAGTGTCTCCTCAAATGCCTCCTGTACAAGTACAAGTTCAAACTACACCCAGTCAGTCAGGGGCTGGGGGTAGTACTTACAACGATGTTCCTTCTCCTACCACTCTGACTCAACCTGCTCCTTCTTCATCATCAGAAGATGCCAATGAAGCTGTCAAAATCTTGCGAACTCAGTTCGAAGCCTTTAAAGAGAAAGACAACTTGCAAAGATTGGGAATTAAGCAGCCCTACCCAGTTGAATGAAAGGAAGTCCCGTTCCCGCCAAAGTACAAGATCCCAACGATCTCTTTGTTTGATGGCAGTACTTCTCCTAGACAGTTCATCAATTATTTTGAGGTAATGACCGTTCAACTCCAGCCAAATGACGCTCTTCTTACCTGAGTATTCATCGGTTGTTTAGCCGACGTAGCATACGACTGGTACAGAAGCTTGCCCGATGGTTGTATCACCTCCTTCTCAGGTCTCAAACAAATCTTCCTGGAACGGTTCTATGAAGGATTCAATGACATGACTATGTCGGCTCTCAACAAAATCAAACAAAAACACAATGAGACTGCTGAAAGTTTTATTGAACGGTTCCGCCGAGAAGCTTTGAAGATGCCTCCAGGGACTCCGGCTGCTGTCACCATAGACACCTACAAGGCAAATCTTTTGCCTATCATCAGTATGTGGACAGGTTTGACTCAGTTCCAAGACTGGCCATCCTTCATTGTCAACGCCAAAGCTGCTGAAGTTAGCGCTGACAAATTCAAGCAATTAGGAGTACAAATGTCTAACCCCGACCGGGATGAACATCAAACATCAAGTGGCGGTAATCGCCAGAACAACCGCAAGAACAAAGAGACTTTGAACATCAACTTGAAAAGCAAAGAGTCTCTGGCTGTCAACGTAGCTCCGCCTACGTCCACTTCCACTCCTTCTGCATCTCAACCAAGGGAACCTCGTCCTAAAGTAGAGTACTCCTTTGACGAGAATGACACTGCAAGCATCTTTGATTGCTTAATTAAAAGCAACAAGATCCAACTCCCGGATCCAAAGAAACCCGATGAAGTCGATAAAACCGATCATCCTAAGTATTGTGTCTACCACAGATTCATTGGGCATCCTACTTGAGCATTCTATGTACTCAAGGGCAAAATACAAGAGCTGGTTAATGCAGGTGTTGTCACTCTACAGCAAGACGAGAAGACTGTTACCGCAAACATGGTTTCAGTCCAGTTCGGTGACTTTCCTCCGCAGATGGTACCGCATGGCGTTATTCCTATTCCCAAAGCTACTCTTGAGATTGAGAATCTCCCTCCTCCACCAAATGAAGGTCTCGTTCCCTTGTCTCTTGACAATGGCGAGATTATGTGGATTCATCCAGATCTTGCTTCAGAGTTCGAGGTTTCTTCTTCCTCCAAGAAGAAAGTTCGTTCTAAAAGCAAAATGAAGACTTGCAACATGGTGTCTTTTGACCCCATAGTTGACGAAGAAATCTTGTTAGGCACCAGATCAGGGAAAGCCTATTTGAAGGAGTATCCTGAAACTCAAGAGAATCCTGCCTCTTCTTCTGAATCTGCTCCAGCACAGCCTGTTTCCACTGAGGTTGTTTTTTCTACACCTTCACCAGTTGTAGTACCCATTCCTCCCAAGCCAGTGGCAGCTGACAAAGGCAAGCAGCAAGTCTGCTTTGACAAATCGTTGAAGAAATCATCTCCTACAGAACTTGAGAAGCCTTACAACTTTGATATATTGGCTCAGTTAGCCAATACACCGGCTAGGCTGTCAATCTTCGAGCTCTTGCGCCTTTCCAAAGAGACTCGAGAAACTCTGAGTGAAGCTCTCATGCAAGCGGAAACTTGTCTAGCCCTTCTGAAGAAGCCTACAACAGAGCCTATCTCTTGTCTTCATTGTCATAGTGTTCTGGAATTGATTCCAAACATAACTTTCACACAAGATGACATGTTAATGGAAGACAATAGGCATAATCGTCCTCTCTACTATACAGGGTATGTCGATTCGATGAAAGTCGATCGTATCCTGATAAATCCAGGGTCTGATCTCAGCATTATGCCAAAGACAATGCTCAATGCTCTGACGATCCCTGTGCATAGTCTCTCCAGTATAATCACTACTATCCTTGGATTCAATTAAGGGAGAAGTGAACCTTTGGGCAAGATTCGCTTAAAACTCCAAATAGGCAATCTTCGTACAAAAGTGACCTTCTATATCATAGACAACCATGGTTGTTCTTATAATGCTCTTTTGGGGAGACCATTCTTACATGAGCACAACATTGTTTCCTCAACTCTCCATCAATATTTTAAGTATGTTGATAACAATGGAGAGGTACAAAAGGAAGTTGCTGATCTCTATCCCTTCAAAGGTGTTGAAGTATACTGCAACGACGCTCGGATGTACAAGGATGAATTTATGAAAGTTGTATTGGCTTTAGACACTGAAGAAGATTCAGAAGCAGTGCCTAAGGATACCCTCATCATACCTGTCAAAGGGCGGGTTTCTTATCCTCAATCTTCTAAACCACTGGCTATTCATTTGTCGGTCCAGAAACAATCAACGGATGATAGTCAAAGAGAGCTCACCTCTTCTGAGCCACTTGTTATCGACTTACGTTGTAACAAGGATAAAAAGCAGCTCACTTCTTCTGAGCCACTTGTTGTTGATTTAACTCATAACAAGGATAAAAGGGAGCTCACCTCCTCTGAGCCACTTGTTATCGATCTTTGTCGTAACAAGCCTCCTCCACGTTCATCTTCTCCCCCTCTTGTAATCAATTTGACCAAGCCTTCTAAGTTTAAAGGTCCTGTTGTAAATACGAATGTACAAATTAATGAAAAAGTATCTACTTTCTAGTATACTGATGTCATTTATCATACTAAATGCTATTTGGATATGTTAGATAGCTTCCAATCTTTTACAATGGGTGTTGTACAATCTCTTCAAATAGAAGTCTCATTTGAAGATCCAGATGACCCTTACCGTATTGTCCCTTCTCGAAAGAAAGGTGAAAGTCCAATACTTTTTAGTAAAGGACCGGAACTACAATTCAGCTATACGGATGACAGCAAACTTAACGATACAGGACATCTCCAACTTCGTCGTTACAGTCAACAATCAAAAGACATCATCCAAAAGATGGGTTATGACTTCAAGAGTGGCCTCAACTACGGTAAAGGTAGACGAACTCCTATCCGTACGACTGTCCCAAAAGAAAAGTCAGAGATGTATTACAGCAAGACCAAAAGAGGTCTCGGATACGCTTCTCCTCCGATGTTATCCCCAGCAGTCTCCGACTCCGACAGTGAAGAACGTTCTAATTCTTTTGACTCCAAATCATGGATTCTGACACCAGCATTAGTGAAGTCCATCGACTAATTGTATCTTCTAACATGGTCTCCGTTGAACTTCCAGAAGGCTATAACGAGGACGTTGAAGAGAATCCTGAAACAGATCCTTGGGCTCAACAGTTGGACAATCAATAGGTACTCCGATTCGAACAAAGAGAACCTCCAACCGAAGATCAATTAATTCAAGTTAATGTAGAAGAAAACGGGTCACCACGTCCAATATTCATCAGCAAGAATCTTCCATAAACAGATAAACAAGAGTTGATTCTTCTTATTAAAGAATATATTGATGTCTTTGCCTGGAGTTATGAAGACATGCCAGGTCTAGATCCCAAAGTTGCTACTCACAAACTGAACATTTTGCCCAATGCAAAATCAGTCAAACAGCAACAACGGTGCTTCAAACCAGAAATAATGGATGCGATCGATGATGAAGTCAAGAAGCTCATCGCTTGTGGCTTTATTCGAGAAGAATAACATCCTGATTGGGTGGCCAACGTTGTTCCAGTCCTGAAGAAAACCGTCAAAGTTCGAGTCTGCATCGATTTTCGGGATCTTAATGAAGCATGTCCAAAAGATGAATTTCCTCTCCCTATCACGGATGTCATGATTGATAACACCTGTGGGTTCGAGCGGATATCCTTCATGGATGGATTCTCTGGATACAATCAGATTCGGATGAATCCCGAAGATGAAAAACATACTTCTTTCCGCACTCCTCGTGGAGTCTATTGTTATACAGTGATGCCATTCGGTCTCAAGAATGCTGGTGCAACTTACCAACGGGCTATGAGTACCATCTTTCGAGATCATCTTTGCAAAATAGTCGAATGCTATGTTGACGATATCACCGTCAAAAGTCGTCTGAAGGAAGATCACATCTAAGACTTGAGAATAATCTTCAATCTCAGGCGCCAACATCAACTCAAAATGAATCCCACCAAGTCATTCTTGGGTGTCTCTAGTGGTAAATTTTTCGGCTTCGTCATTACCTCTAAGGGTATACACGTGGATCCCGAGAAGATCAAAGCCATTCAAGAGATGCGTCGTCCACGCAACCTAAAATAGCCATGAGGATTCCAAGGTCGACTTGCGTACATCAGGAGATTCATTTCGAACTTGTCTGGACGTTGCAGACCATTCACTCAACTAATGAAGAACGATGTATCTTTCATTTGGACTGAAGAATGTCAACAAGCATTCGAAGACATCAAACGATGTCTCATGAACCCACCAGTTTTGGTGCCACCAATCTCAGGCATTCTATTCTTAATGTATGTCCATGCTATAGATCATTCATTGGGTGCTTTACTTGCCCAAAAGAACAAAAAAAGGTCATGAACAGGCCATCTATTATCTCAGTCGTACTATAATTGGTACTGAACACCGTTATAGTCCGATTGAAAAAGAATGTCTAGCTCTTATGTTTGCTATTCAAAAGACAAGGCATTACATCATTGGACAAACTATTCATGTCATATCACGAGTTAATCCTCTTCGGGTACTCATGAAGAAGACTAGTACACTCAATTCTCGACTGGCTACATGGGCCATTCTGCTAGCCCAATATGACATGGTTTATGTTCCACAAAAGTCTGTCAAAGGACAAGCGTTGGCAGATTTCTTAGCAGCTCATTCTGTACCAGAAACATCCAAACTCTATGATGAAATTCTAGATGAGACGTTGGAAGTCAACATGATCTCTGAAGAATTTCCAACCTGGCATCTATTCTTCGATGGTGCATCCAGAATCGGACCAAATGGTGTCATTGTAGCAGGAGTCGGAGTTGTTCTCGTTTCTCCAGACGGGTCAACTATCCAAAGAGCCTACTCTCTAGATGAACTCTGCTCCAACAACGTAGCAGAGTACAACGCTCTACTCATCGGTCTTCAATTAGCCAAGCAATTGGATGTCGAATATCTCAAAGTCTACGGCGACTCTAAGCTGGTTGTCAACCAGGTCAGAGGAACCTATGAAGTTCGGCATCAAGATCTGGTACCTTATCATGAAGCAGCAATCAATATGGCTATATCATTCAAATCTTTCATCATCGACTATGTTCGCCGAGCTTGCAATACCGAAGCAGATGCCTTGGCCAACCTTGCAGCTGTCTTAGCCATTCCTATCAAAAGACAACAAGTGGTGGTTGTCTCTAATCGTGAGTTGTTTTGTATTGAAAACAATCATAATATTGAGTTCAGCAACATTGTTAAAGTCAACGTTATCGATGAGGACTGGAGGACTCCTTTCATCGACTTCGTGGTTCATGACATACTCCCCGAAGATCCTAAGGAGGCTACGAGTATTCGACGATGATCTCTCCGATTCTACTACAATCAAACCACCAAGACTCTCTATCGGCGGACTTATGATGGTCTTCTCTTGCGCTGTCTTGCTGGTGATGAAGCGAAGCAAGTATTGCGTGAAGCACACGACGGTGTCTGTGGAGCACAACAGCCCGGTCCTAAGCTACAGGATCGCATCCGATGCATGGGTTACTACTGGCCCTCTATGGTATCAGATGCCATCGAATATGCAAAGAAATGTTATGCTTGTCAAATCCATGCAGATTTCATTCATCAACCGTCAGAATTCCTACATCCGACTGCTGCTTCCTGGCCTTTTGAAGCTTGGGGCATGGAGATCATAGGACCCATCAATCCTCCTTCTTCTGGAGGACATCGGTTCATACTAGCAATAACCGACTACTTCTCCAAGTGGGCTGAAGCTATACCTCTGGCTGAAGTCAAAACCAGCAGCATCATTAAATTCGTCAAACACCATGTCATCTATAGATTTGGTGTACCTCAAAGGATCATCCATGACAATGGACCACAATTCATCAGTCAAAAGTTCACAAGATTCTGTGATGATCACCGGATTGACAATGTCGCTTCTACATCCTACAATCCTGCCGCTAATGGATTAGCTGAAGCTTTCAATAAAACTATCATTAAGCTCCTCAAGAAGTTTGTATCCACTAACAAACAAAATTGGAGCGAGAAGCTTGGTGAGTGTCTTTGGGCCTACCGATCTACGGTCCTCAACCCTACAGGCTTTACACCTTTCTCTTTGGTGTATTGGTGTGAGACTGTTCTACCTTTGGAACTTCAAATTCCTTCTTTAAGGATTGCCATTGCTAATGTGCTCACTACAGAGAACAATGATCTTCTTCAACTTCAAGAATTAGAAGCACTTGACGAAAAGCGGTTAGTGGCTCAGCAATATATTAAGTTATACCAAGCTCGTATCTCGAAGACTTTCAACCGCAAAGTTAAAGTCAGAGCCTTTCAATAATGAGAACTTGTTCTAACAGTCAGACGTCCTATGACTATGACTCACATGAGCAAAGGTAAATTCGACGCAAAGTAGGAAGGGCCTTATGTTCTAAGCAAAGTCTTTTCAAATGGAGCCTATCAACTCTCAGAGTTAGACGGTCGAGTTGCTATGATGCCTATCAATGGCAAATTCCTCAAGAAATACTATGTATAAATGTAACAAGGATTTTATGTAAATATAATCAGACAATTCACAAATAAAGTTTGATTTTTATTTCATCATAAATGATGTTACATAATATCAAGGAAGGTCACTATCATCCTTCTCGATATTGGGACGCGGACCACTGCCGTCCTTCTCAAAGACACGGTCAGCAAAAGAGCTGAAAACCTCCTTGCTGGAACCCACTAGGAACTTACAAGCAACCATCCTCATGGCCTCCTCCTCTTCAGTCTTTCCTGGTTCAAGAAAAAAGTCCAGGATATCCCGCGGTGGTTTGGGTGCAGACGAACCTTCGCCTGCTTCTGCTTGCTTTGGCTGAACTGGATCGGCAGGACATTCTTCAGTACCCGTCTTAACTTTCGGGGCGAGTTCAGCCTTCTTGGATGCATCTCCAGACGACATCTTTATGTTGAAAGGTAGAAGTGCTCATTCCTGTCAGATTTCTGTTCTATTTATAGGCAGAGAATCTCCAAATAACGAAGCGACACATTCATTCGACGGTTCATCCGTTCATTCAATTCACCTGACGGTCAATCCGTTCATTATCATTCGATGGTTTGCCCGTTCATTCCATTCACCTGACGGTTCGCCCGTTCATTCAATTCATCTGACGGTTCATCCATTCATTCAATTCATCTGACGGTTCATCTGTTCATTATCATCTGACGGTTCACCCGTTCATTATCATCTGACGGTTCACCCGTTCATTCAATTCACCTGACGGTTCATCCGTTCATTATCATCCGACGGTTCATCCGTTCATTATCATCCGACGGTTCGCCCGTTCATTCAATTCATCCGACGGTCCGCCCGTTCATTACCATTTGACGGTTCGTCCGTTCATTACCATCCATTTGACGGATTTTCCGTTCGTTCCATTATTCGATGGTTTATCCGTTCATCCCGACGATCTATTTCGTTCACACCTTTTGACGATTCATTATTGTTCATCATCCACGTTAGCAACTTGTCATCCCTGATTGAGTTATCCATTGAAATAATGATATTCAATTATATTCTGCTACGTCCATATTACCTCTGAGCATATATAATGAATATAATTATTTTCTATAAAATCATCAAGAAATATATCATGTCCTGTACCTATGAATATATTTTCTATCTCTATTATTTATATCTGAACAAGATATGCAATAAATGATAGAGCCACAATAAAATGTCTTTTATTGTTCAAAATTTGAGATATTACAAAAATATATGTGCTACAAAAGACATAAAGATACAAGATGTTCTTTCTACAGAGACGGAGGCATTATCAGATTAGCAATTTGTTGCTTCAGAACTTGCAGCCATTCTTCGCGAGATGCCATCACTCTCCTCCTGGCCTCTTCCATCCCGGATTCTTCATTAAAAGTGGGCATGGTCACCATTCGGCGGGTTATTTCAGCATCATGAGCTGCTACATACTCGTCCCTTTCCTGAGTTAGAGCACTGAATTGTTGGATTGCAATCTGATGCTGAGTAACTTCATTTTCTAGCTCCTCTTGGAGACGAGCAATCTCTGCTCTCAGCTCAGCAATTCTTTTCTCTTTTCTCTCAGCAGTCGAGGTCATTGATTCCAACTTGGATTTATATTCAGCAGATTTCGTAGAGTAGGCATCCAAAAGTTCTTGGAGATTCACTCTTTCAATTGCAGCTGCTTGAGCCATCTGTTCAAATTCTGCCTAAACTAAGGGTTCTACTTCCCCCTTATTGAGCTCTTTATAGTTCTTTATGGAAGTTTCTAGCTCATTCAATATATGGTCAAGGAAAGTAGCCTAAGCCTCGTCACCTTGCTCCCGGATGGCTTCACCAAGAAAGAGGTCGGACCTCTAACCATGTAAAAATTAGCGTCTTCTTTGTCCATCATTCTACTGATCAGAGGCTCCAAGGACTCGAAGAAGCATTTGGTGAATGATTGGATGACAAGCTGATTAATCGCCAGAGCACCAGGAGTCGCAGCTAATCCTGTTGATGACGAGGCAGCAGGATGTTCAATTTCTCGTATCTGAACAGCAGGCTCTTTGAATAAGAAAACCAAAGTGGAGCTGGTTGCTCCTCCTGGTTGTTCCTCTGCAAAACTAAATATTGTCACTTTGCCTGTCGTTTGCTATTGTCCAAGAGAATCAAAAGTGAAAACAGTCTTACCTTGGTTAGATCCAGTAATGAGCCTATCATCTGCAGGAATGGACTCTAGATGAGCAGAAATAGCCCCAGACATTACTGCCTGACTACTTCCTGCTTCAGAGCCACAGGATAAATGACGACTACCACTAGCAATCGTCGGTACAAGTACTATGTTTGTGCACATTAGAAGTGCCGGAGAAGTTTCGAGATCTGCAGGGAATACAAATAAAGATGTAAGCTATCAATCTATTTAAAAGAAGATTGCTAATTTTATTATATACCTTGAGGATCAATGGCGGGAGTTTCCTCCGGGGCCACTTCTTCATCTGCTGCCTTCTCTGGAGATATTTGTACTTCAACATCCTCTTCAGGATTCAAGGTGTCGTCAACAGCTACAGGAGACACATGCTCTTTATCATCCTATGTATTTCCATCGGCTTCTGAAGATGATGAACTCTCTTTGTTTTCATCTCCTTCCGCTGCCTCCCCACTGGCAGTTGCAGCAGTTTGATCAACATTATCTTGTGAGCCAAAATCACAGTCATATAAAGCGTCGATCATTTGACGATCCTTCTCTTCACGAAGTGCCCCAGGTGTGAGAGGAGGTTGAGTAGTCTCTATCATCAGTAAAGGAGATCGCAAAGCTTCTTGCTCTGTTCCTGCAACATCTCCTCTGGGCTCTACAGCCTCATTTCTCGGATCAAGCTCTCCTCTCTGCTCAATCTCCTCCCTCTGTTCTGGACTGGGAGTTTTATTCTTAGACTCAGAAATAGGAGTGGGAGATGGCATAGTGAGTTTCGCTGCAGCGTTCGTCACTATTGAAGACAAAACTTGTCTCAAAGGAGAGACCATTCTATTTCTTCTTTGGGCCAACTTCTTCTTTCTTTTCAGTGGCCTCTCAGGGCTTTCTACGTTTACTGTCTCGACTTGTTTCTGAACAGAGGTCGGTGTAGTAGCTTCTTTTTGCTGGATTGTCTCGACCAGCTGCCGAGATTGAGATCTGCTAGTAATCTTTTCTGAAGAATGATCCAAGATCAGTTTCTTCTTCGCAGCTGGGACGGAAGGCTCCTCTCTCCTTCTCTTCTTGGCCGAAGATTTAGCAACCTTCAAAGAAACACGCAGTGGTACGTTAATCTCTTCAGGGAACATAACATCCCTCAAAACTTCTAAGGGTGCATCCACTGGCTCGTGCACCTCATCATTACCTGGAAGTGACATGATGACTCCTCCCTTCTTCAATCTCGTTGCAGACGCGAAGCTATCCGCAAGATTGAAGTTCTCGGCAAAAGTGTTTGATGAGGTATAAAACACCGAATATGTGAACAGTATACGAGGGCCATGAGTACTATTCACCGACATCGAGAACGTTGCTTTCGTATCTCGAGCGTTGTAGTAAGCCCAAGCTCGGGATCCATCTATCAAGAAACCTTTTCCTTGTAGGCATGAGATAGCATTACCTACGTGGAATTGGTCATACCCAAACTGTCGAGCAAATCGGCTGGGAAGATATGGCTCCAAGTAGCATTCTTCTTCAAACCGATACACCAAATGGGATGGTCGAATTGTCTTCAACCAATCAAAAGCTGTACGGCTCAAAGGTTGCATCTTTAAGTCAATCATGTTGGTCGGCATCTGTTCATATCCGAGGGGAGGACGAGTGCAATAGAATTTCCATCCTTTGCCAAGGTTCAAAGCATATCTGCAATCTCTCAAGGAAGTGTATTTCCACTTACCTTGGGAGAATCTCCGTAAAAAACTGCCACTGATTGGTCCCATGTTGGGATCCATCAAAGTAGGATGGTGTAGAAGCAACCATCCGAACAGATAAGTATACAGCAATTCTAGCCAAGGAAACGCTTTTCCGCCCTTAGCTTTCAGCATCAATTCGACGTACAGGCGGAGACTGGCGTTCATTCTACAAGTCATCGCCGATAAGAGATCCATCTTGTAGCCGAAGACTAATCGAACGGCAGCAAAAAGAACACTGCGATGGAAGCGGTCTACGGCACTTGATCCGGGGACGACGTATCGACGAAGCCAGTACGTCAGAAATCCTGCTAATTGGGCTTCTTTTGACATAAATCGATATCCCACTCTCATATAACTCTCGAGAAGGTCTCCTTTCTTTAGAGGAGGACATTGATGATCGTCCTTGATCTTGACATCCAAGTCCCCACTTTCCTCCATCAACTTCACCACCTCAGTGCTGCTCAGTGGCTTGAAGAAGTCGGGATAGCAGTTATCATGTTCCATGGTCTTCTTTTCTTTAATATGGTTGAGGAACAGATAAGGCAACCATTTGGATGAAAAGCAGGTACCAGATGTACCACTTTGGTAAAACAGAGAGCAAATTTTATAATGACACAGCAGTTTTTCGAAGACTTCTACCATGGCTGCGTTCTCTTTTCGAAGTTTATCCAATTCATCATTAGTTGGGACAAATTCCTCATACGGGGCATCCCCCATCGGCAGGTAAGAGATGTACTGCATCTCGTGAAGGGCAAACCCGATCTCTCCGCAGGGAGTCATAAAAGTCCCTATCCTGTAGTTGTATCTCTCTGTTAGAGCCAGAAATAGATACGAGTTGGGGGCAAAACCGTAAACAGTAGCATGCACTGCTTGATACAAGTTAATCTGCTGAAGTTTGTCTTCAAACTTAGTCAAAATCTAGTTTGCTATACAATTCCATCTCTTAAAGTCTGGGTTCACCAGTCCAGTTAATCTGAGGTCTTGATCTGGATACCTCCCTTCGACCTTCGCGAACTCGTTCGCGAATATTGGAGTTCTCACGGGCAATAACAAAGAAGAATTCTCCGGCAGAATACAACCGGGCTTTAAACCTTTGAGCAAGACACTGTATCGTTCCGAAGAACTGTAGAACATGTCTTTCTTGTTAGGCCCCTTCTTTACATAAATCTTTCCTGGACAGGCATCCTGAAAAGATGTGAGATTCCATTCCATTGTCCTCGGATAGCTTGCATGAGCATATCGAGATAAGGGGAGGCAGCGGGAGACATCTGGTATCGAGATTGTCTTGTCTTTCTATTGGAAAATCCGTTCTTCCATCCGTGGCCTCTGCTGAGAGCTCTTTTCAAAAGCCTCGCCAAACAGAAATAGGGGCTTCTTGTGAATGATGGCATCTGCCGACTCCAAAGGTTGCCCATTCATCAGATATAACAGGGTTTTATTATCTTGGGTTACCAAGATAGCTTGGTGGGAAGCTGGTAGATCATACTGTGGATAGTGCACATGGGACAGATCCTCTTTGTATTCTGACTCTGAAAGAGTCCCTATAAAGTTCTCATATCCCGAATCTTCTCTGGTATTAACCGCATCAAACAGAGAAAACAAAAATTCAGCACAAGAAAAAAATCAAGGATACTACCATTAGACTCCGTAACCATCAGATTGCGCAACCATCAGATTGTGCAACCATTAGATTGCGCAACAAACAGTCTGCGCCAGCATCAGATTGCGTTGATAGTCTCGTGCAAATCAGCAAATTGCGCTGACTTTTGCCAGCACAGTTCAACTGATTGCACAAGAAGTTATTCTTCATAAAATGAAGAATAAACTGTTTCATACAAACCAGAACCCTAAAAAGGGTGGCGCAGTATGATCACATCTCTAAAAAGAGATGGATTCTAAAAATTAGTGAAGTCGAAAAAACCTAAAAAGGGTTTTTCGATTGGGTCATCTACCTAGCAACGCGGGATGCGCTGTCTCGTGGCGAGAAGGACGTCGCACAACCCTAACCGAAGACTCGTCGGGGGCCTTGCCCTTGGCAGCAGCGGAGGATCGCTTGGGGGCCATGGAGATTCGATGGAGAAGAAATGAGGAATAGGCTCGAGACTTCTCTCTTAAATCACAAAAGCAAAGTAAAGAATGAAATGAATATCGAAAAGAACTATTTATAGTTTTTCAAAGAGTAACGGCTGCCTCAGATTGCGCCGAAAAAGTCAGACTGGTCCATCCGATTGCGCAGACATCTCAGTACATACGTAACTTGATTGAAATTCAAAATTCAAAGTATTTTGAAATTTTGAATAAGTTCAACTTTTAAAAACTTTGAAGGGGGTCTTGTAGGTCCTAAAAAATCAAATTGCACACATCAACAAAGTCATGAAGATCGAGAAATGCATCTTTCAAATGAATTGCACAGACATCAGATTGTGCATCATACAGACTGAGCACACTAGACTGTGCACACTCTCAAGCGCGCAGGCTGACGTGGCAATAATCATCATTACCTGACACAATCAAATCTTCTGACAGCTGACAACGCGGAAAATGAGGCGACTATTTGTTTAATCGTACAGCACGGCACTCGAGGAAAGCTGGCAGCACAATCGGCCAACCACTCCGTGCGCAGTCCATACCTGCGCAATCCGAAGCCAGCACAATTTAGGTTGCGCACTTCATCAATACAAGTGATAAAGTACACGTGGCACTCATGCCATCAATTGCTCATTACGTGGCAACTGTCTATGCACGATCATGCGCATTTCAATTAAAAGATGCCATGTGTCCAAGACAGTTGGACCATATCCAACAACTGCCTGTGCAGTCCATTGTTGCACAATCCAATTCATGCACAATTCATCATGCGTAGTCCAGAATAACTAAAAGTTAGTTATTTCCAGAACTCTATAAATAGAGTTTCAAGTCTCCATTCAAGGGGATCAGACATTAAAGTTCAGAAATATCAGAGAGTTCAGGAGTTCTTGCCCAAGTGCTGCTGTATTCTTCCGAGGCTTTTGCCTTCAATTCTTTGAGGCTTTTGCCTTCAAGTCAACTTTAGAGGCTATCGTCTTCAAAGTTCACATCGTCCAAGGGATAAAGCAATCGTCTTCTAGATTGGATTCCTACAGTTGTACTTTTCCAGAATTTTTGTAATCTTCTTTACACAGTTTGTATCAATAAAGTTCATTACTTTTATTTTTGCAAACAATGACGTGTTCCATGTATCCCAATTACGACGGTATATCCCGGACCCGAGCCACATCCTAGATCATTCGGAATTGGTTGTTGGTACCAACCTTTCGTATGAGGAGAGGCCCGTGTCTATATTGGACCAAAGAGAGAAGACACTCAAGAACAAGACTATCAAGTTAGTCCGAGTCGCTTGGGGTCATTACTCTTTGGGTGAGTCAACGTGGGAGCGTGAGGATGATATCCGATCGCGATACCCCGACTTGTTTGACTCATGAGGTATAATGTCTTCCTTATGCCTCATGCCTTCAATTCCTTGCTTGAATGAGTGATTGCCTGCCTAGTTATAGCTTGCTTGTGATTAATATAGCTTGTCCTCGTCTCTCTAGCCTCTTAATTAAATTCCGAGGACAGAATTCTTTTAAGGTGGGTAGAGTTGTAATGCCTGTAGTTTGTATTGCATATTTTTGGAATACGTGTACGTATTTTATCTTGTATTGCTTGATTCCTTGCTTGGCTTTTCTTCATGGCTGGTTTATTGTCACGCCCCAGAACCAGAATACTGGAGAGCGGGGGAATGACTCAGCCAGCTACGTATTACGGGTAGATGAATACCGTATAATACGATCAATACTGTCTAACAAGACGAGGGGGTGCATACTACATGAAAGTCTCCCTATGGTCACTTCACATCTATTGTCTCAATCATTCAAACAAGAAACAGAAAATAGAGAACATGTAAGATAAAGCAGTAAGGCGTCCCAAACGCTCAGTCAAAATGTTCTTGATATCTGGCTTTATAAAACACAGCCAGATGATGTAGTCAGTATACACAATTGTTATCAGCTGCAGCCTGACTTAGTTACAATTATGCAAAAATAGGTACAAGACAATCTGACTAACATGTCGATGCCAAACGGCAAAGTATAAAGTATTTAACAAAACGAGCGGAGAAGTAAAAAAAACCCACTCGAGCCCTCCTGCGATCATCCCTCTAGTGTTGACCATCGTGGAGGTAGAAGTAAGCTGGATCCTCGGGGACCGGCTCTAAATCTGGCCATGCAAAACCAGAGAGGTTAGACCTCTAACAGCAAGTACCGCAAGGAAGCACGATATGAGGGATTAAAACTAGTAATAAGAAAATATGATAAATAGATCTCTGCTTTCTACTGGGATTCACATAGTATCACGATACTTCGAACCAACCTCCCAACCAAACAAGGACAGAAGTTGGCACGTCATGTCCTGACATTCTGATCATCTCAGTTAGGTAACAGAGGACATACAGTACACAAACAAGTTAATTTAAACGGCCATTCAACTACTACGGCTTGCTACTGTGAGTTCTAAGTTATCCTGGAATTATGCAATAAAGGATTCCTCAGTTCTTACTATGCGTAAGCAAGGCTAGTTTACCCAGTCAATCAATTGCGCCAATCATGTAATTAGACGAGTCCCAGCGGGACGCCCGCCGTTAATATAGCATGTACAATAATATAAGCAGATACTGTTCCCTGCCCGTGTGACAGATTTACAGTATCTGTGGGAACCAGCCGACCCGTCGGGCACTCAATAGTCCCAAGGGGGCTGCCATATAAGAACTCGGGAATTCATTCTCTCCATGCCATCATTATTTTATTTAACTTAATAGTCCCTACGTTGAGTGAAGTTCCATGCCGTGGATCATGGTCATTCAAATGAGTACTTTCATACGGGGTACGATATGCGCAACTCTACAACGATACCCGTGCGGCTAGGTTATAGGTTTTACATAACGTGATGCAACAATCAAATCTAACCACGGAGTAATCATGTCTTGACCATAAAGTACACATGATGTTTTTGTAAGATAAATAAATAATTAAATAAATAAATAAATAATTTGAAGCCTGCATGTGCCTGTATGTCAATATTCGGGATCAGCCAGTCGATTACAATAGTTCATAATTAATATGAACGTGTCTCATTCATTCAATTCAATAAGACGACTAGCCAGTCTCTTAGTTCCAACTAGGAACGCATGATCAATTATTAGTCAAAGTAACAGTCGGGGTCAATTCGTGACAAGGCATGAAAGTCAAATTAGTATTAAGCATGGTCGAGTCTATAACTAGCATAAAATAGTTGGTAACACATTCTTGAAGCCAAGAAAAAGATCTACGACTTTCATGTTGGGAGTTGAAAGAAATTCTAGCCATAATTCAGTCAAAATAGGACATATAACAGTCAGAAACAACCAAAATAGGCATATGCGGCCTATTCTGCGACATACATGCGGACCTACTGTGACATGCGGCTCATGCGGCCCTACTGCGACACCATATGCGGCTCAACTACGACATACAGCTCATGCGGCCCAACTGCGACACCATGCGGCTCAACTACGATATGTGCCCCATGCGACTCATTCGCGGCATCATATGCGGCTCAACTGCGACATGCAGCCTCATGCGGCCCAACCGCGACATCTATACGGCTCTACTGCGACATACGGTCTCATGCGGCCCAACCGCGACATCTATGCGGCTCTACTGCGACATGCGCCTCATGCGGCCCAACCGCGACATCTATGCGGCTCTACTGTGACATGCGGCTCATACGGCCCAACCGCGACATCTATGCGGCTCTACTGCGACATGTGCCTCATGCTGTAGATGAACATAGAAGTTTGACCAAAATTGTTTTGGCCATAACTTCCTCAAAATAAATCGGAATCTAACTTTTCAAAAGCCAAACTTTAGTAGAATTAAATTCTCTACAACATGGAACCACTTATTTTCGAAAACAACAGAGTTTGATAGATCAAAACCATAAAATTCATACGAAAACTAAAACTTAAAACTTAGATCTACACCCAACCATCCATGGAAATCAAGAACTTCAAGACCTAAACTTGTAGAGGATGAGAAGATGAACAACATAGACTAAAAATAAATGGGGATGCATGAAATCCCTCATGGTGTGCAAGATGTACTTGTCTCTCACAAGTGGGTTAGGGTTTGATGGAGAAGTAAATATGAATGAATGAAGAAAGAGAATGAAAGAAGAACTTTTATATCAAGGTCAAGTGGATCTCCACCATTCATTCTCTCCACCAAATCCAAGCCATCCATTCCTTTCCATGTTGAACCAAACCACACCAAGTTGGTTTACCATGAACCGAAATGAACCAAGAGCCAAGAAAAAGCAGAAAATAAAATACAGAAAAATAATTAGCATGAAATTAAAAGAATTAAATATAAAATAAATGTATGACAGATACTAAATAAATTCGGATAAGCGGTATACGTATAAAAATACGCATTCCGGGAACGGAGAGTGACATCTCTACCCACCTTAGATAAATTCCGTCTTCGGAATTTCAAATCCAAGCAGGATAGGAAAAACCGAGCTGATCTAGGTACAAGAAACTTGAGCAAGCAATCATTCTTTAATGTTTAACTAGCAGATAACATATCTATATTAACAATCTATGATATCGAGTAATTCTATCTATGAGGTGACAAGCATGAGGGGTTAAGGCAATCAAGGTACACGGGAAGAAATATACCTTGTGAGTCAAACAGATGTGGATACCGTGATCGGATATCATCCTCACGTTCCCACGTTGACTCTCCTAATGAGTAATGACCCCAAGCAACCCGGACAAGGCTAATTGTTCGGTTCTTGAGTATCTTCTCTCTTCGGTCCAAAATGGACACCGGCTGCTCCTCGTAGGACAAGTTGGTACCAACAACCAACTCAGAATGATCAAGGATATGGCTGGGGTCCGATACATACCTTCGCAATTGAGATACATGAAATACGTCATGCACCTCCCATAACGAAGGTGGAAGGGATGAACGATAAGCAACATCGCCTACCCTATCAAGGATAACGAATGGTCCTACGTATCGCGGACTCAACTTCCCGCGAACGCCAAATCTAATGACCCCACGGGTAGGTAAGATTCGCAAGAATACGTGGTCCCCAATAGAAAACTCTAGCGGTCTACGATGCTGGTCCGCCCAATGACGATGCCGATCCTGCGCAACACGAAGTCGCTCTCTAATTCCTTTAACCAATTCAACTGTCTGGACAATCATTTCTGGGCCTAGCATCTTCCTCTCCCCGATATCATCCCATGCTAGTGGCGACCTACACTTCTTACCATATAGTGCTTCAAATGGCGCCATCTGGATACTGGCTTGATAACTGTTATTGTATGAGAATTCGACTAAGTACAGGTGGCTCTCCCAAGATCCTCCAAAATCTAGGGTGCAAGCTCGCAACATATCTTCTAAAGTCTGAATTGTTCTTTCTGATTGCCCGTCCGTCTGTGGATGGTAAGTCGTACTAAATCTTAACTTGGTGCCCAGACTATGATGTAAGCTCTTCCAGAAATGCGATATAAAACGGGTATCTCTGTCGGACACAATACTGACAGGGACTCCATGCTGCCTGGCTATCTGTTGCATATACAACTCTGCCAACTTTTCTATAGATTGCCCTACTCTGAAAGGAAGAAAGTGTGCTACCTTTGTAAGCTGATCTACTATCATCCAAATAGCGTCCTTACCACTTGGTGATCTCGGTAAACCGGTCACAAAGTCCATTGTGATGTGCTCCCACTTCCATTCCGGGATAGGAAGTGGCTGTAATAACCCAGCTGGCCTCTGCTGTTCTGTCTTCACTTGCTGACATACCAAGCAACGGGAAACAAATCTAGCTATCTCCCTCTTCATCCCGTTCCACCAGAAGTGCTGCTTGATATCTTGGTACATCTTGGTCCCTCCAGGGTGTATAGAATATTGAGAACTGTGAGCTTCTGTCATAACCTCCTATCTGATATCTCTACTAGGCACACATAGGCGTGATCCAAACCTAAGGGTACCATCTTCGTGAATTTGCATCTCCTTCCTGAGTCCTGACTCACATTCTGTCCTAAGCTTCTGAATCCTTGGGTCCTGTGCCTGAGCTGCCTTGATCCTGTCTACCAAGTCGGATTGAACTTGTAAACTTGTTAGAACTCCTACATCACTAGGAAGTATAACTTCGATGCCCATCTCCTGAAGGTCCTCTAAGATGTGCTTCTGTGTTGTCAACATAAATACGCCGCCTCTCCTGCTAAGAGCGTCTGCTACCACATTAGCCTTGCCTGGATGATACTGAAGCTCTACGTCGTAATCCTTGATCAACTCCAACCATCTTCTCTGTCTCATGTTCAGCTCCTTCTGAGTAAAGATGTACTTCAGACTTTTATGGTCCGTGTACATATCCACTCGATCACCATATAAGTAATGCCTCCATAGCTTCAAAGCAAATACTACTGCCGCCAACTCCAAGTCATGAGTTGGGTAATTCTTCTCGTGGTTTCGAAGCTGCCTAGATGCATACGCTATCACCTTCCCATGCTGCATGAGGACACATCCAAGTCCTTTACCTGACGCATCACAATATACTGTAAAACCTCCGGGTCCAACTGGCAATGTAAGAATAGGCGCTGATATCAACTTCTGCTTCAAGGTCTCAAATGATGCCTGGCACTCTGCCGACCAGACGAATGGCACATCATTCCGTGTCAAGCGGGTCATGGGTGCTGAAAGTCTTGCAAAATCCGATACGAATCTCCTGTAATATCCTGCCAATCCCAAGAAACTCCGTACATCAGCTACGGTCTTGGGTACTGGCCAGCTCTCTACTGCTTCTACCTTCTTGGGATTTACTGCTACTCCAGCTCCTGATATGATATGACCCAAAAATGAAATATGATCCGTCCAGAACTCACACTTGCTGAGCTTGGCATACAACTGGTTCTCCCTCAGAACCTACAATACTGTCCTGAGGTGGTCTTCATGCTCCTCTTCACTGGCAGAGTACACAAGAATGTCATCGAGAAACACCACGACAAACTTATCTAGGTATGGCATAAAGATGCGGTTCATCAAGTCCATAAATATTGCTGGAACATTGGTCAAACCAAACGGCATTACCAAAAATTCATAATGCCCATACTTCGACCTGAATGCTGTCTTGGGAATATCCTCCTTCCGAACCCTCACTTGATGATACCCTGAACGAAGATCTATCTTAGAGAAAACTCTAGCCCTGCTCAACTGATCAAATAAGTCGTCGATCCTGGGTAATGGGTACTTGTTCTTTACTGTTGCCGCATTAAGCTTCCTGTAATCAATGCACAATCTGGATGATCCATCCTTCTTTCCTACAAGTACCACTGGTGCTGTCCATGGCGATATGCTAGCTTGGATGAACTTCTTCTCCTTCAGTTCCTCTATATGCTGATATACCTTTGTTTGCTCTGAATCCGCCATTCTGTAAACTCGATCTGATATCGGTTTAGTTCCAGGTGCCAGTTCTATACTGAACTCAATATCCCTAACCGATGGTAGACCTGGAAGTTCTTCAGGAAATATATCCAGAAACTCTTCAACTACCTTCGGAACTTGAACTTCTTCCATTGCCGTTATTACTCCCTGCTCTTGCTGAGTTGCCACGGATCGGACTAAGATGAATCTCTTCATGCCTGGAATATCAAAAGATACACTCCCACTACGACAATCTATTGTCGCATGACTGTCTTTCAGCTAGTCCATGCCTAAGATAACGTCGAAATTTCCAACAGGAAATTCTATCAACCGGGCGGGTAAGAAATGCCCGCAAACAACAACGCTACACGCTAGAATAACTCTATTAACTCCTACGAGCCCATTGCCAGTGAGTATATTCAACCTCCCTGGCAATGCCTCGAACTCTATTCCTAGCCGTGTTACAAATTGTGCAGATATAAATGAATGTGATGCTCCTGAATCAAACAATGCTACTGCGGGATATGAGGCGACGAGAATGTTACCTGCCACAACATCTTCCGATGCTAATGCCTCCTCCAAGGACAGAGTGAATGCCTGCCCTCGACCGCCTTATTGGTTCCCATGTTACGGCCTAGCCTGGTGCTGCTGCTGGCCCCTGCCTTGATGATGCTGGGGTGGTCTATGCTGGTATTGCTGCATCGGTGGTCCCTGCTGCCGAAACATCTGAGCCTGCGGCATTAACGGGCGTTGTGCCAATGGTCTCACTGTTACCGCGGGTCCTCGATACTGTCCTGCCCCTGGTGCTGGCCGAGCAGGAAACTGCTGCACTGGTCCTCCTGATCTCGAATTCATGGGGCATGTGGTAACCCGATGATCTGGATTTCCACATATCAAACACAGCCCGTTCAATGTCCGACACATATCTCTAGTGTGTCCTATCTTTCCACAATAAGTACAGCCCGCTGGGGGTTGCTGATTCTTCTTCTGTTGCTGCTGCTGCCTGGGTGGTGGTGCTGGCCCTCGCATTGCCACATCGTGAATGCAAATGCCAAAGGATGGTGCTGTTGTTCGGGGAGCTGCTCCCCCTCCTCCTTCAATCTGACTGTGAGATCTCTTCTGACCTCCAGTCCTTGCTGTAATCCTCTGAATGGTGATCTCATGCCTTCGGGTTGCCGTCAATACCTCATCAAAAGTCTGGTAATTGTGTCCCTCTATCAATTGCAAGAGCTCAAGATGAAACCCTTGCTGAAATCTCATAGCCCTCTGGCTCTCTGTCGCTACCATCTCTGGGGCAAACCTACTCAATCTGCAGAACTCCGCTGCGTAAGCATCTACCGTCTTGCCGGCCTGCTTGAGGTTGATAAACTTCTGTTGTAGCTCAAACTGCGCCACAACTCCATAGTACTTCGTCTTGAATCTTGCTGTGAAATCATCCCAAGCAACGGGACGTCTGATACCTACTTCCTCTGATTCCCACCAATCACGTGCGAGATCCTGAAGTAACAACTTAACTTGATCCACACGTTCTTCTGCCGGCACCTTAGCTGCTGTCAGAATAGCCTCAATATCCTTAAGCCATGCATCTGCTGAGATGGCATCTTCCGTGCCCTCGAAACGACGGGAGTTGTACTTGCAAAACCTGGCTGACGCTCCTGAATCTGGCCTCGCCCCTCTTTCCAATGTCGTCTGCAACCCTTGGTTGAGTAGTACATTCTGCTCTTGCAACTGAGCATACATGTGCTGCTGGGCTAACATCTGGTGTTGTTGAGTAGCCATCATCCCTCTCATGATTTCCAGAAGGGCTGGTGTGTCTACTTCCACAGGGGTAGGTGGAACTGTTGGTGGTGGTGGTGGAACATCCGGATACTGCGGTCCAGCTGCTGCTTCCACTATTACTTCTTCTTGGATGGTCTCTTGCGTTAGTACCGGCCCTTGTTGCTGACCAACATGGTCAGGTTGTCCGTGTTGCCCTTGTTGTTGTTGCCCAGTCCTGACAGATGCGGACGAGGTGCCCCTAAGAAAAGGGACAAGAGAACAATCAAACGACCGGACAGGAAAGATCAATGAAGTCAAAGGATACTGGAATGTCAAGCTAGAGTTGAGAACAACGAATCATGAGATCAAGGGGGAACATGTGTGATTGAGACATCCTATAAATCAAAACACCCCACAAGTCTGAAATCAGACCTGCATGGGCCACCACTAAAACCTTGTCACGTCCCAGAACCAGAATACTGGAGAGCGGGGGAATGACTCAGCCAGCTACGTATTACGGGTAGATGAATACCGTATAATACGATCAATGCTGTCTAACAAGACGAGGGGGTGCATACTACATAAAAGTCTTCCTATGGTCACTTCACATCTATTGTCTCAATCATTCAAATAAGAAACAGAAAATAGAGAACATGTAAGATAAAGCAGTAAGGCGTCCCAAACGCTCAGTCAAAATGTTTTTAATATCTGGCTTTACAAAACACAGCCAGATGATGTAGTCAGTATACACAATTGTTATCAGCTGCAGCCTGACTTAGTTATAATTATGCAAAAATAGGTACAAGATAATCCGACTAACATGTCGATGCCAAACGGCAAAGTATAAAGTATTTAACAAAACGAGCGGGGAAGTAAGAAAACCCACTCGAGCCCTCCTGCGATAATCCCTCTAGTGTTGACCATCGTGAAGGTAGAAGTAAGCTGGATCTTCGGGGACCGGCTCTAAATCTGGCCATGCAAAACCAGAGAGGTTAGACCTCTAACAGCAAGTACCGCAAGGAAGCACGATATGAGGGATTAAAACTAGTAATGAGAAAATATGATAAATAGATCTATGCTTTCTACTGGGATTCACATAGTATCACGACACTTCGAACCAACCTCTCAACCAAACAAGGTCAGAAGTTGGTACGTCATGTTCTGACATTCTGATCATCTCAGTTAGGTAACAGAGGACATACAGTACACAAACAAGTTAATTTAAACGGCCATTCAACTACTACGGCTTGCTACTGTGAGTTCCAAGTTATCCTGGAATTATGCAATAAAGGATTCCTCAGTTCTTACTATGCGCAAGCAAGGCTAGTTTACCCAGTCAATCAATTACGCCAATCATGTAATTAGACGAGTCCCAGCGGGACGCCCGCCGTTAATATAGCATGTACAATAATATAAGCAGATACTGTTCCCTGCCCGTGTGACAGATTTACAGTACCTGTGGGAACCAGCCGACCCGTCGGGCACTCAATAGTCCCAAGAGGGCTGTCATGTAAGAACTCGGGAATCCATTCTCTCCATACCATCATTATTTTATTTAACTTAATAGTCTCTACGTTGAGTGAAGTTCCATGCCGTGGATCATGGTCATTCAAATGAGTACTTTCATACGGGGTACGATATGCGCAACTCTACAACGATACCCGTACGGCTAGCTTGTAGGTTTTACATAGCATGATGCAACAATCAAATCTAACCACGGAGTAATCATGCCTTGACCATAAAGTACACATGCTATTTTTGTAAGATAAATAAATAATTAAATAAATAAATAAATAATTTGAAGCCTGCATGTGCCTGTATGTCAATATTCGGGATCAGCCAGTCGATTACAATAGTTCATAATTAATATGAACGTGTCTCATTCATTCAATTCAATAAGACGACTAGCCAGTCTCTTAGTTCCAACTAGGAACGCATGATCAATTATTAGTCAAAGTAACAGTCATTGTCAATTCGTGACAAGGCATGAAAGTCAAATTAGTATTAAGTATGGTCGAGTCTATAACTAGCATAAAATAGTTGGTAACATATTCATGAAGCCAAAAAAAAGATCTACAACTTTCATGTTGGGAATTGAAAGAAATTCTAGCCATAATTCAGTCAAAATAGGACATATAACAGTCAAAAACAACCAAAATTGGCATATACGGCCTATTCTGCGACATGCATGCGGACCTACTGCGACATGCGGCTCATGCGGCCCTAGTGCGACACCATATGCGGCTCAACTGCGACATACAGCTCATGCGGCCCAACTGCGACACCATGCGGCTCAACTGCGACATGTGCCCCATACGGCTCATTCGTGGCATCATATGTGGCTCAACTGCGACATGCAGCCTCATACGGCCCAACCGCGACATCTATGCGGCTCTACTGCGACATGCGGCCTCATGCGGCCCAACCGCGACATCTATACGGCTCTACTGCGACATGCGCCTCATACGGCCCAACCGCGACATCTATGCGGCTCTACTGCGACATACGGCTCATGCGGCCCAACCGCGACATCTATGCGGCTCTACTGCGACATGTGCCTCATGCTGCAGATGAACATAGAAGTTTGACCAAAATTGTTTTGGCCATAACTTCCTCAAAATAAATCGGAATCTAACTTTTCAAAAGCCAAACTTTAGTAGAATTAAATTTTCTACAACATGGAACCACTTATTTTCGAAAACAACAGAGTTTGATAGATCAAAACCATAAAATTCATACGAAAACTAAAACTTAAAACTTAGATCTACACCCAACCATCCATGAAAATCAAGAACTTCAAGACCTAAACTTGTAGAGGATGAGAAGATGAACAACATAGACTAAAAATAAATGGGGATGCATGAAATCCCTCATGGTGTGCAAGATGTACTTGCCTCTCACAAGTGGGTTAGGGTTTGATGGAGAAGTAAATGTGAATGAATAAAGAGAGAGAATGAAAGAAGAACTTTTATATCAAGGTCAAGTGGATCTCCACCATTCATTCTCTCCACCAAATCCAAGCCATCCATTCCTTTCCATGTTGAACCAAACCACACCAAGTTGGTTTACCATGAACCGAAATGAACCAAGAGCCAAGAAAAAGCAGAAAATAAAATACAGAAAAATAATTAGCATAAAATTAAAAGAATTAAATATAAAATAAATGTATGACAGATACTAAATAAATTCGGACAAGCGGTATACGTATAAAAATACGTATTCCGGGAACGGGGAGTGACATTTATTCTTGGGTTGGTTCGGCTTGGCTCGGTTTGCATTGGTTCATTATGAACCAAGGAGAGAACCACCTACCTACCACCACCCATAGTATTTATTACCTATTCTTCTTTCTCTCTCTTCATTAATCTCTTCTTCTCCACCATTAACTCCTACACCTACCAGAGAGAGGGAGAGAGAGGTCTAGGCAAGTACAACTTGCTTTATGGGAAACTCCAATTTTATTGCTTCATTTTCTTCCTTACAGTATTTTAACTTACTTTAGTACTTGGCATTTTTACTTTCCATGGCTAGATTCTTGTAGATCTAAATATATTTTATTTTCGGATTTCTTGGGTTTTGATCTATTTATTCTTGTTATTTCCGAGTTTTGATGGTTCTATGTAGTAGAGCATTTCATTTTGCCCCATTTTGACCTATGGAAGTTCGGATTTGGGCTCCGGATGATGGAGTTATGAAGCTTGAGAAGTTGGCTCTCATGGTGTTCTTTTTCTCGGAATTTTGGAGAAGATGAACTATGCTTGACTTGACCGCATGAATATTTCATGCGGCAAGTGTTCTCTTCAGCCGCATGACTGGAAGTACTTTGAGCCGCATGAGGGCCGAACTCATCTAGCAGCATAATACTCCGCTCCTCTTGAGCCGCATAGACTTGCTTCCTCTAGCCGCATGAGAACTTCTTTCCGAGCCGCATGTGCCTTCTGGTCCTACTAGCCGCATATGCCTCCTTCACCCTGAACCGCATAAGGGCCGCTCCCCTGCTGGCCGCATGGGACTTCACTTGACCCGGCCGCATGTACCCTGGCTCGTCCCAACCGCATGAGAACCCCCTTCCCTTGAGAGCCGCACAGGCATTGATCCTCGATGGCCGCACATACTGCACTCTTCTTCGTGTCGCATGAGGACCCGAGCCCTCTCAACCGCATGACTCTGAATTTCCCAGCTGTATAAGTTTTCTGCCACTAGCCGCATGAGTACCCTCCCCTTCCGCTAGCCGCATGGGTTGTCCCTTCTGCTTGCTGCATAGATTCGTCTCTCGTTGGGCCGCATGACTCCTCCCTATGCCTTGTCTTGTTATTTTATTATTATTACTATTATTCATTAAGTATTATTAACTCATGCCTTGTAACCCTCAGTGTAATTAGGTCTCCTGATTGAATGATTGCACTATGATGCCCTACACATGTACCTGAACACAGAAGTAAGCCGTCGTGGTATACTCCTGACAAGTGAACATGACATGACCTGATAGTGACCCATAGTGGTGCACTCCTGACAAGTAAACCTGACATGACCTGATAGTGGCCCGTCGTGGTGCACTCTTGACCAGTAAACTTGACTTGATAACCTGACATGATATATCTTGATAAGCTGTTGCGACGGCTACCTGACATGACATGACCTGTATACTAATCTGGACACCGTGGGCGATTGTGCTTGTACAATGAACCAGTCATGTCTTGTATCATGTCTAGGATGGGACTCCTGAGTACTACGGTCAGGAGTACCTATTGAAATAAACTAAGGCTAATAACTAGATTAATACATTAGTCATGAAGAGATTTCCCAGCTACAGGCGATCCCATTACCTGGGCGCGCCTGGGATCTGTAGCCTGCCGTCGAGTAGGGCATATTTCCAGCACACTGTCATGTGTTGCACCCTTCAAGCTACCTAAGCGTATATGCGTTTCCTGGACGATGTACCCATCTGAATTCAACCCCTAATTTTTGACCTGGGTAACCTGGATGGTCTGCAGGGCTTGTGGTTGTGGAATAGTCTCACTGCATCTTGTTAGTAATTAGGCTTGTGACAACCCTAGTTAGTTAAAGTATCAAGCCGTAATTCTTGCTTGGCCGTGAAATGATTGGATGGAGTCTAACCTGTCTAGCCTTGCCCTGATCTTGTTCCAGATTACTGCATGACCAGAATGCTTATATTTATTTTACCGATAAATGGTGAGAATTCCAAGTTCTGTTCAGACGAAGGGTTACAACCCCGGTCCTTGTTTGGTTTAAGGATTGTAACCTGATTATCTGAATGGTCCCATGGTTATCTTACCGTATATCCTCGTAATGTTATTTTCTCCAGTTTTACTATTTATTATTATCTTCTGTGCTAATTGCCGGTTTTAGTTCCTAAGTGAAGCCTCCTTTGTGGCACTTGCTCTTTCTGGGATCTGACCCAGCTGGTTTTGTACGTATGGCCAGATTTCGGAGCAGCTCCAGAGGATCTACCGACTTTTCAGCCCGATGGTAACCACCAGACGTAACCAGGGCAACGAGTGGGTTATTTTTGGCTCTCCCACTCTATTGTAAAAATATTCTTTTGAGACGTTTAGCTGACGAGCACCTGTTTAGCTCGATTGCACTTACTTACTGTCTGTCTACAGGCTGTAACATGATTGACAGATCCTAGGGTTGATCATGTATGACTAAACTCTTGCTAGTCCTAACATTTTGTAACGAATAGCTTCATGATCAACTGAATATGTAATATTTGGGACGCCTTACTATTGTATATTTGGTGATCTTACATCTTGTAACATTTATTTACTTGCTTGTGATTGAGACACTAGGCTTGTTCATGACCTTAAGAGACTGTTGGCTTGTAGTAAACCCTCATGTATCTAGACAGCCGTGACCATATAGCGAGATGGATTCTATTTCATATACGTAGCTGGCTATGTCTGCCCCCGCACTCCAGTATTCTGGTTCTGGGGCGTGACAGTGGGGTCTCGTCGGGGAAGAAGGGGGTCATGGCTTGCTGTGGGGGGTCGTGGTGGTGTGCTAGGGTTAGGGTTTGGTCTGGGGGGTATTTATAGGGAGGAGGAAGTAGGTTTTAGGGCTGGGGCTGGCCGGGAAAGGCGGAGAAAGGTCGGTGGTCATCGGGGCAGCTGGCCATAGAACGTGGGGGGGGGTGACGGTGGTTTTGCAACAAGGCCCCTAGGTTTTAGGTAATTACAGCTAGGTCCTTCCCACTAACTAATGCAAAAATGAATTTACAAATCCCCTCCTGCTCTGTTTATATGCAAATTAAATTTGCATAGAACATTTGGAAAATTGTAAGCAGCATTTAAATAATCTAAATAATTGCAAAACTCAATTAAAATTTTTTATAAAATTGCAAACATACATTTTTAGTAATTAAAACTCATTTAAAATCATTTAAAAATTCTAGAAAAATTTTCAATAATTATAATAAATAATTTTAAAGCTAAATAGTTCATTAACATCTAATCAACACTAATTAAACCAAATTTGAAAAACAGGGGCTGACAAGTCTTTTCTCCTTGAAAAATTTCGTCTTCGAAATTCACAAGGATAGAAAACTCTACAATCATTCTAACATAACAAGCAATGCAACAAATGACTAAGGCTACGATCAAAACTAACCTCTAAGGTATCAAGCAGAACGGGTGGTTCCCTCGCAGCTGTTGGGTCGAACAAGTAAGGATATCTCTCCCTCATGTCCGACTCCCTCTTCCAAGTAGATTCACCCGGAGAGTGACGACTCCAAGCTACTCGTACTAAGGACATAACTTTGTTCCTCAGCCTCTTCTCCCTCCTGTCCAATATCTCCACTGGTTGCTCAGTAACTGCAAGGCTCGGTCCGATCTCCAACTCTGAATGATCTAGCACATGGCTGGGGTCCGGAACATATCTCCTCAGCTGAGACACATGAAAGACATCGTGAACTCCTGCTAGATTGGGAGGAAGTGCAATCCTGTAAGCTACCTCTCCGATCCTGCCAAGTATCTCAAACGGCCCGATGTATCTGGGGCTCAACTTGCCTCTTCGTCCGAACCGGACCGTCCCTCTAGTAGGTGATATCTTCACTAGCACCATATCTCCGTCAGTGAACTCCATCGGTCTGCGACTAGCATCGGCCCAGTATTTCTGCCTGTCCTGAGCGACTCTGAGCCTGTCTCTGATCATCCCGACCTTCTCTACTGCATCCGTGATCATCTCTGGCCCAAGCATAACTCTGTCCCCAATATCATCCCAAAAGAGCGGTGTACGGCATCATCGTCCATATAGTGCCTCGAAAGGAGACATACCAATACTGGCTTGGTAGCTGTTGTTGTATAAAAACTCTATCAAGTGCAGATGGCTCTCCCATGATCCGCCAAAGTCCAGCACACAAGTCCTCAGCATGTCCTCTAGCGTCTGTATCGTCCTCTCGGACTGCCCATCTGTCTACGGGTGGTACGCTGTACTGAACTTGAGCCGACTGTCCAACTCCTCCTGTAAGCTCCTCCAGTAGTGGGACGTGAATCTGCTATCTCGGTCCGACACGATGCTCACTGGTACTCCATGCAAGCGAACTATCTGCTGCATGTATAGCTCTGCCAACTTCTTGGTGGAAAGCCCCACCTTGAAGGGTATGAAGTGCGCACACTTCGTCAGCCTGTCCACGATGACCCAAATGGCATCCTTCCCTCCTTGGGAACGAGAAAGCCCTGAGACGAAGTCCATCGTAATGTGTTTCCACTTCCACTCGGGAATGGGTAACGGCTGCAATAGACGAGCTGGCCTCTGGCACTCCGCCTTGACCTGCTGGCAAACCAGGCATCTCGAAATGAATCGTGATACATCCCTCTCCATCTCGTGCCACCAAAGATGTTCCTGTAAGTCACGGTACATCTTGTTGGCACCAGGATGAATAGAATATCGAGATCGGTGTACCTCCTGCAAGACTGCCTCTATCAGCTCTCCCTTCGGCACACACAACCAGCTGCCATGCCTCAAGGATCCATCCTCTGCTATGGTGAAGTCATCCAGCAACCCAGCTAAAGCCTGGGCTCGAAGTCTGCGAAGGCTCTCATCTGTAGACTGTGCCTCCTTGATCTGCTCTATCAAACCTGACTGAATATCAAGCGCCATCATCTGTATCACTGATCCTGGCCGAACTATCTCGATACCGAGCTTCTCCAGATTTTCCCACAAATGTCGATCTATCATCAGATATTATGTCATCGGATGCCTGCTCAGCGTATCTGCCACCATATTTGTCTTCTCGGGGTGATACTGTAAATCGATGTCGAAGTCCTTCATCAACTCCAACCATCGTCTTTGTCTCATATTCAGCTCTTTCTGCGTGAACACATACTTCAAGCTCTTGTGGTCAGTAAAAATTTCCACACGCTCTCCATATAAGTAATGTTTCCATAACTTGAGTGCAAAGATCACCGCAGCTAACTCTAGGTCATGGGTAGGATAGTTCCGCTCATGAGTCTGTAATTGCCTAGATGCATAAGCAATCACTTTCCTATGCTGCTGTAGAACACATCCTACCCCCTTTCCCGAAGCATCGTTATATATAGTGAAACCTCCAGACCCTGAAGGTAATGTCAGAACTGGAGCGATCGTCAGCCTCCTCTTCAGCTCCTCAAATGCTGCCTGACAGTCCTCTGACCAGATGTACTCTGTATCCTTCCACGTCAGTTTCATCATGGGTTCAACTATCCTAGCAAAGTCCTGGACGAACTTCCTATAATAGCCTGCTAAACCCAAAAAGCTTCTGATCTCTGAAACTGACGTCGGAGCCTTCCATGTCTCAACGGCAGCAATCTTCCTGTGATCCATCGAGATTCTCTCTCCAGTGACTACATGACCGAGAAACTCCACTCGGTCTAAAAAGAACTCGTACTTCAACAATTTGGCATGTAACCTCTCCTGCCTCAGAATCCCTAAAACTATCTGCAAGTGCTCTGCGTGCTCCTCCGGCGTCTTCGAGTATATCAGGATGTCGTCGATAAATACTACGACAAACTTGTCCAGATACTGGTGAAATGTCTTATTCATCAAGTTCATAATGACAGCTGGCACATTTGTGAGACCAAATGGCATCACCAGAAACTTGTACTGCCCGTACTTCATGTTGAACGCCGTCTTCTGGATATCTGCAGCCCTGACTTTCACCTGGTGGTAACCGGATCTCAAATCTATCCTGGAAAATACCTTTGCCCCACTCAACTGGTCGAACAAATCATCTATCCTGGGCAGAGAATATTTGTTCTTAATGATGATGGTATTCAAGGCCCGGTAGTCAATACACAATCGGACTGTACCATCCTTCTTAGGCATAAAGAGCACTAGCGCTCCCCATGGAGAAGCACTAGATCGAATGAAATCCTTTTTCAATAGGTCATCAATCTGCTCCTTCATCTCTACGGCCTCCTTGGGGTTCACTCTATAGCAAGCCCGGGATATTGGTGATGAACCCGGTACTAAATCTATAGTAAACTCCACATCTCTGTCATGTAGAAGTCCTGGAAGATCCTCTGGGAATACATCCATAAACCCCCTAATGATAGGGTGTGGCGGTGCTATCTCTCCAACTGTCGCACAACAGTTCGGCTCTCGGCTGATTTTCGGCCCTGTCCTCCTGAAACTGAATGGTGTCGTACCTGGAGGACTGAACAGAATACTACCCTCATGACAGTCTATAGCTGCATGGGCATAGCTAAGTCAGTCCATTCCCAATATGTTATCATACCCGGGGAGTGGCATCATAAAGAATCGTCGCCTAAACTCTCTCCCAGCTATAGTAATAGAGCATCTATAGATAGCTCTAATGGGCACTGGTCCACCTCCCGTCATTACTCTACTCATCTCCTCGGTAGGTGTAGCAACTAAGTGGTGTTTATGCAAAAACTCTAATGACAGGAAGCTATGAGATGCCCCGGAATCAAACAAACATAGAGCTAGAAAAGTATGCAAATAAATATGACCTATAATGACGTCAGCCAAATAATCTAGCTCCGAAACCTGCTCCGACTCTGGCTCAAGAGCTAGGCTATAAGCCTACCCCTGGGGTCCCTTCTGCTACTGCAGATGTTGCCCAAACTTCTGTTGCTGAGTCGGAAGCGGCGATCCTCTAGACTGTGGTCCGGTACCTGGCACCCTCGCTACTGGGCAGTCTCGAAGGTGATGGGTGGTAGACCCACAAGCTAAACACTGCCCTGACCTCTTCCTACAGACGATAGCGTCATGGCCTGGCCTCCTACAGAATACACACAAGGCTCCCTTTTGCTGCTGTCGGGGTCCCGGGTCTCTAACTGGTGGGTTTGGGTGATGAGGTGTGGGAGGACGGTATGTCTGCTGGTGCGGCGTCGGTGCTCTCGGCTGGAAAGCCTGACGCTTGGACGGTCCCTCGAGGTGTACGGAAGCCGACCTCTTGCAAGACAGAAGACGCTCCTCTATGCTCCGGGCCAACTCTAGGCTCTGGTAGTAGTCAGTCGTACAGTTCGCCACTATAAGAATGCCAATGTCTGGAACTAGACCATGGCAAAACCTACGCGTCATCTCCTCTGGGTCTGCAATTAGACTAGGAGTGAAATGGCTCAATCGACTAAACACAGCTGCATACTCGTCAACAGAATGGTTCCCCTGCTGGGTGTTAAGGAATCGTAGCCCCATGGCTACCCTAGCGGTGGTCGAGAAGAATTTCTTCTTGAACTGGGTCTTGAACTAATCCCAAGTGGCCCTCCCTCTCGTGAATAGCGGCTCATTTCGGAACCAAACTCCTGCCAAGTCTATCAGCAGAAATTCTGCTGCCTCGACCTGATGGTCAATCGGCAACCTAGCTCCAAGGAGCTTCCTCTCTACCGAATCTAGCCAGTCATCTGCTACTACTATGCCCTAAGTCCCTAAGAACTCCTTGGGGTTCAGACCCATGAAGTCCTTGCTTGTCCCCGCTCTCTGCCGTGACTCTACAGGTGGTGGACCACGGTACGCTCCTCAGAACGCTCCATGCTCTGATGGAGTAGAGTGGTCTGCTCCTGATGGGTCATTAGGAACCCCTGGATTAGAGTGAGCAGTTGGTTCCCGTTGAGTGTGACGGAAGCCTGGGCAGGTATAGTAATGGGTGGTATGGGAGTATCGGGTCCTGTTGGGACTGTGATGTGGAAGGTGGTGGAGGCATTTGGGTTGGTGGATTTTTGGAGTAGGGAAGTATGGTAGGTGGAGGTACATCGGTCAACTGGTCAACCGAATGGACAGGGAGTGTGCCATTTTCAAGTGTGGCATACTGGGATGAGCGGGTGAGCACCATCTAAATAAATAAAAGGACTTATATGGACTCTTTAAAGTAAACAATCATAAATAACAAGAAAATCCAATTTGTAACAACGAACATGTGATACATTTCCTATGTTGCAATCTTAGTAATCCTCTAGGTATTCTGAGCGTCATTCCTAATGTTGTCTAGTTACCTTAAGTTCCTAATCGCAGGCAATGCTCGGTACAATGACGTAACCAAATAATTTAGTCAGGACCTGTATGGGCCACCACTAAAAACATGTCACGATCTGCTACCCAAATTATCGGGCCGGGCCGAGTCATGTCCAACCTACGCTTGAGATAAAACGTAGTAAGCTGTTCTAAAGATAACAAGATAAGACTAAAATGTGCTAACAGTTCTATATGTAATGAAGAGTCATAAATGTCCCCAAACACAAAAGTCATCTCGTATATCAATAAGATCCAAGTACAAGTCCAAAATGTAAGCTGGATACAGGTCCAGTCACAAAATATATAGTCTAATACATGACTACTCTCAAAAGTCCAAAGTAAATAGGACAACTAGACGAGTTTCCCCGCAGGTACATCCTCGTAAGACAAGGCCTGGTCCTCGGCAGCAACTCCATAATAGGAATCATAAAGCAACTCCTCAGTAAGTATACCTACAATGTTATCCTGTCAGGATAGGAGCAAGTACCGATTCTAACAAACATATAATACTGATCATGTGATGGAAAGAAATAAAATGACATATCTTGTTTATCCAGTTTTAGATATATTTTATCATGGCAATAATTATTTGTTATAAAGTTTAAAACTGTAGTAGGTGAGTGATCAGTCAATAGGTAATCAGGATGTACAGTGGTATATATCAATTTTTTAAGTATACATACGTACCCTTAACGACATCGGTGTAAGTCCATACACAAATGCGGGATCAGACATACAACAAAGTTACATATAGAATGTAACAGTGCTCGATAAATACATACGGAGAAGGGGGCATGATCACGTACACTACTAACAGTTTTCCCTTAACCCATTGTTTAAACATGTGAGAGATATGAAAACTGTCCTAAGGATGGTAGAGACTAGAAGTAATACAACATATGAAGATGTAACTTGCTACCCCAAGGATCAGCATTTAACATGGTTGGAAATCACAGTTTATGGTTATAGCAGTATATAAAGTTTGTAGAAGTACTTGCCTTTAGCAAAGCAAAGCAGCGATAGAAATGCTATAGATGCCTGGTGACTCATCACTGAAGAATAATACATAAACTTAGTTTTTATACTAAGTTAAACACTAAGACACTAGTTGTGTGATACGACTTTCTGACTGGGCACCTAGCCAAATAATGATTTTAGCATACGAGACCAATATGGGGTGACAAAATATCCAAACTAACTTTCTAGGGTCTTTACACTAGTGTAGGGTGAGGTTTAATACGACTATAACTCAAAACAACACAAAATATTGCAAGTCGTAACTATTCAATAAATAAATCAAACTGTACACTGTGTTTCAATCAATTTTTGAGATAGACAAAAAGCTCAATTTTACATAAATAAAGTACCAAAATGATCCTTATTAATTATAGAAATTTATACTAATTTTTTAGAATTTATAAACCCTCTTAGATATTTATTAAAAATCAACAAACATATGTATTCTGAAAATGAGTTCTGTTTTCCTATTTTTATAAAATACCAAAATACTTATTAAATGCTGGAAAAATTATAGTAAATTAGCTAAATTAACATAGTATTTAAATACAATTTTTTCCAGATTTTCTAGCACTTAAAATATATAAAAAATTCACAAACAGCAAATAACAATATCTGGAAAATAAATAATTAATTATTTACTATTTTGTCCATGTATTCGAAATTGAACCGAAGTCCAGATACAGGACCCAAAGCGATGAATTAAGTCCAATATGACTTATACAGACTCTGAATGTATTAGACACAATTGGGCCCAAAAATTCATGCTAGGTTTGGACATCAATTGGCCATGATTTTAAAATACAAGAATTTAAATATAAAAATATTTTAAAGTGGTAAAATATACAAGTCACAAAATTATATAATAAAATAACTTGTGAAATTTTACAAATAATAATTAGCACTAAAATTTGTACTTGAAAATATACATAACTATACAACAAACACAATTATATATACATAAATATATAGAAATTATTATATATATTATTTTTTTTACATAATAATAATTAGCACTAAATATAAATAATATTTTAAAGTGGTAAAATATACAAATCACAAAATTATATAATAAAATAACTTGTGAAATTTTACATAATAAAATTGCATAAATTGTACTTGAAAATATATACATAATTATACAACAAACACAATATATATATATATATATATATATATAGAAATATATAGGAAATAATAATTATACAACAAATAAATTATATAATATTAATATATATATAATATTATATATATATATATAATATATATATATATATATATAT
>JANAVB010040806.1:0-41321 GCA_029216955.1 Iris pallida | reverse complement strand
CATATATTGGTGTGTTTTTGTGTCTTTACTTTGGTGTATATGGGTGTGGGAATTTCGGGCATGAGAGGGGCATTGATAGTGTTGGGTATTGGTTGGTGTTAGTGTGTGGTGTTTGTATTGAGAGTTTAGAGTGATTTTAGAGAGGGAGAATGGTGATGTAGAAAGGGAGAAGGCTGTGATAACAACAGCAGCAGTGGGAGAAATCATCCCCACAGGGGACTGATTTTGGAGGGCTTAACAGTCCCCACAAGGGACTGTTAATAGAGCTGCAGTAGCACAGTGCTAAGCACTGCTTAGCTGCAGTTTGTGGGGGCTAAATCAGGCCCCATGTTCAGCCAATATCAGTCCCTTAGTAGCCCACAAACCAGTCCATTAAATAGCCCTTAATCAGCCCACTTGACAGGCCCTATAGGATCCCCAAACCAGTCCTTAGCACTCTATAAATCAGCCCATGTTGACCCCTATGTGTGAACCTATATGTCTATATGTGAGCCTATATTCAATGTGTAAGCTATAGGTGTGAACCTACATGTGTCCTATATGTGTCCTATATTGAACCTATAAGTGTGGTGCTATATGTGACCATGATGTGAGTGAATGATGAGCGTTGGTGTGGGTATTTAACTAGAAGTTAGAAAAATACTTGGTAAGGTAATGTTGGGATAACCATGTGTGCTAAGATGACTAGATGTCTAGAAAACCCATATTTTTTGGTAGATAAACCCTAGATAGGATAGTATCTAGCTACCCTAAGGAGCCTAGGCTAGTATCTGAGAATTAGCGGGTTTCCTTTATAATGGGCAAGGTAACGGGAGACCTTGTGAAGGGTAAATGTAGGTATTGCCATTAGCTAAGGTATGTGAGTTTAGGGTTTAAAATATGGTTAGAATTTAGTTCCCTTGGGTTGGTAATGGTCAGAAATAGTGCTCCTAGACTAGTTTTGGACTTCGGTGACCATTTTGACCAGAAGTCAACAAAAGTCAACCGAGAGTCAAACTTAGCCTATAAGTGACTAGATTTGACCGAAACCAAACCAGAGTTGACCAGTTGACTAAAAGTCAACAGTTGGTCAACATTAGACTAGTTGACCTAGTTGACTTGGATTGACTTCCTGTGACCATGTTGACCTTGGTTGTCCTAGTGTGACCTAGTATGACCTAGTTTAGCTGGTGTGACTTAGTTTGACCTAGTTTTGACTTGGACTTGTATATCATGACTAGATTAGCTTTCCTTTCATATTAAACCCTATTGGACTCATGGTATCTAATCTTTAGGTCTGTGATTTCTCTGAGCATCTGTTCACCTTATCAGCTCAGGACCACATGCAAGTACATTCCCTGCTAGTTTTATTGTCTTGATATCTGCTATATCCGATTCAGTTGTAGTGTCTTACTCGATTTCCAGTCACGATAGTTCACGGACTAGTATATGTTGGATCATGGCATGAGATGTTATTCCTGGATTTCTTTGGTATATTGGTACGCGATATTCTTATTTCATGTACTGTATAGACATCGATTTGGGAGTGGGCTGGCCCCCTGCTGTTGAATCCCATGTCATGACGTGTCATGTCCAGGTCCATTATACTATTCGGGGGTGGGGAATTATTAGGGGCTATGTGATCAAAGCCCCATGTCACTATCATGTGCTTGTGTCACACTTACCTCACGTAGGGTGTAGCGAGATCTTATTCATGTGATCATTATCCAGGTTGGCCGACATGACCCTTTTTAGATTTTCATGTGATTGTCGGGCCAGTGGATAGCCTGATCATATTTCCCAAACCGATACATAACGCTCTAAAATTCAAGTCATATTTTATATTATTTATCATAGGAGGCAGGTTCTGTTCGGGAGAAGGTTACAACCCCGGTCCTTGTTTGGTTTTAGGGTTGTAACTCGCTTTCGAATAGTTCCTAAGTCATCCTATATATTGTCGTCATATTCAGTACTCACATCTTGATATATATTTCTTGTTGATTTTGTCTCGTATTTCACATATTCTACATGCTCTTATGCTATACTTTGATTGGAGGCTAGGTTCTGTTCGAGAGAAGGGTTACAACCCGGTCTTTGTTGGTTTACGAGTTGTAGCTCGCTTTCGAATGACTCCCAAGTCATACCATATCTTTGTCTTGTATTTTATTATACTGTCTCTTATAAAATTTGCCAATTCATATAGAACTGCTGTTAGTGTTTATACTTGCTCATTTTTTGACAGGATACAGTTGATATATTACAGATAATTCTGAGGCAGATTGCCGACCTATTATGGGGTCGAGTTAGATGGAGTAGACCAGGGCCCTGGCTTGATAGTAGAGCCACTAGACTTTGCACTCCCAGAGTAGTTAGTTTAGTTAGGCTTGCCTGGACTACGATCCAGCTTTTGTTTTAGACTGTAGTAGCTTATATTTATTTTCTATGACTCTGTGATATTGTGTATATCTCTGGGCTTGTATGGATCTTGAACTTATTCCTATTTTCATCTATCATATTTCCTTTCCATGCTATCTACCTTAGTTTTATTTGTGATTAAGACTGTATTGCTATGTCACCTCCATTCAGAGTGTATATACTGTACAGGTACCTTTATACTGTTAGTCGTAGTATTTATAGACCTTATATACAGCGTTCTATTACCGCCGATTCTGTGGCGTAGGCTGGACGTAACCACGTGCTCGTGCCCCTCATCAGGGTGCGGGTCGTGACACATTTTTGTGGTGGCCCATGTAGGACAGTGTCGTAATTAGTGCGATCTCGTAATGGTGCTCGACTTGGAGTACTAATTACGAGCCTGCGACTAGGACATATGATCTAGGATATGATAGGAGTTACTCAATCACATATTAGGAAAAATTCTGATCTTTTGATTACCATGACAACTCTTCTTGCATTTGAATTCAATTGTCCTCCTTTGATAATATCTTATCTTGTGCCATATTGAACTCTTGGGTTCAATTCGTCTTCAGGATGACAGTGACTCGTTCTCAGGCAGCAGGGCCTAGTATAGTTCCAGAGAGGTCCGATCCAGTAGGACTTCAACCTCCGGCTACGGGAGTAGCAGTCGAGAGAGCAGCAACCTCAGTTCCTGATCTTTATGCGAGAGTAGAAGCAGCAGTTCTAGGAGGTCTTCCACCTCCGACTGAGGGAGCTGTAGTTGAGGGAGCTGCCACCTCAGTCCCTGCCCTTCAGGCGGGAGTAGCAGCGACGGTTCCAAGAGGTCTTCCACCTCCAGCAGCGGGACCGTCCGTAGTCATTCCTGAGACTCTTCTACCGCCGCCTCCGCTACCGACTTATATACAGCAGATGATGGCCTTTCTACAGCAGATGTTGCAGACCTAGAGGGCCCAGGCAGAGGCACAGCAGCATCAAGCTGACGCATCCCACCACCAGACAGTGGTGTTACGGCAGAGCATAGAGAACTCCCACCAGCTGGCAATGGTAGCAGTAGAGAGGGTTGTACCGGGTACAGTTCAGGGTGCCCCAGTTCAGCAGCAGGGTCAGGAGAGGCCTGACACATGCCTAGATTTCAGGAAGATGAACCCGAGGGAGTTCAAAGGTACCGAGGGTATCCTGTATGCAGATGACTGGTTGGAGGACGTCCATAGGAGCCTGGAGTTAGTAGTGGTTCCGAGGGGACTATGGGTCACAACTGCGGCGAGTCAGTTCTTCGACATCGCCTTGACGTGGTTTCGCACAGATCCTCATATGTCAGTGAGAGGTTTGACATGGAAAAACTTCAGGCGGCTCTTCAAGGAGAAGTTCTACCCCGATGTGGCCTTGACAGCTCTAGAGGCCCAGTTCGTCGGATTGGTGTAGGGGAACTCGTCGGTGGACGAGTATGCAGCAGAGTTTTTCTGTCTGAGTAGGTTCGTACCAGATCTGATTCAGAATGAGGGGTACAAGGCCCGCAAGTTTCGGTGGGGCCTTATCCATGCAGTTCATACTCGTACCTCCGGACGACGAGATACGACATTCGAGCAGATTCTGATGGAGGCGCAGATCACACAGTAGGACTTCGGCCTCAAGCCGAAGAGGGGAAGCGATGTTCTAGGAGCGAGCTCGAGTACGGGGCCGGCGAAGCGCCCTTATTTCTAGCAGAGGCAGTTTCAGCAGCAGCCTCAGTTATAGATTCAGCAGGCACCAGCACGTGCCCACCAGCACCAGGGATAGGGCCAGAGGCAGACTACTCAGTACGACTTCTGCGAGAAGCCGGGACACAGTCGGGAGACCTGTAGGAAGAGGTTGGGCGTATGCCTATACTATGGGGCACCCGACCACCAGCTGAGGGACTGCCACGCTAGTGGAATTCGAAGAGGCCAAGACAGAGTGCAGTAGGCTAGAGGAGGCTAGCAGGGGCGTACTTTCGCCATGACTGTTGGGGCACTCAGGCAGTAGCAGAGCCGATTGCAGGTTCTAATCTTTCGATCTCATTTCCGCATTGCCTCTTTATAACTGTCTTAAAATTTGATTACATCTGTTCCTTGATCGTTTGATGAAAATTTTGTTCTTGTGGTGTGATTTTCTTCTGAGATAAGTCGTATGGGCTAGGTCGCCTCGATTATGAGATTTTAGAATCCTCTAGGGTCATGCTAGCAGGCATCGTAAGGACATATAGTCGGATTATGGACGTATTTCTCGGGTGTAGAAATTTAAGGTTTTCGCTGCCAAGCATACGGCAATGCAAAAATTTTAAATACCATGATTCTAGAGGTATGTACCTTAGTCGAGGACTTTGTGATTATCGTAGCCTTGCTCACTAGCATGACGGAGATTCTGAGTATCATGATTTTGGACAGACGCATATGATTATCGAACTGCATGATTTTTCTGTGTTTACTTTGTTTTAATTTTTGAGGATGAATTCTTTTAAGGTGGATAGACTTGTAGCACACAGTTTCTAATTGAGAGTAATTTTAAATATTATAATTTTAGTCATTTAATTATTGTCATTTAATTCATGCTTTAATTTTGGAGATATTAATCATTTTAAATTTTTAAGCCATGACTTGTGATTTTGATGTTTTACTAGTGAAACTCTAGAGACTGTTTGACCTAGAGCCTAACCATGTGATTAGGATATTTTCAGTATCATTTCTGGCCCAAGGGTATTTTGGTCATTAGACCTCTTTGATTTATTTTTGATATTTATTGCATTGGTGATTGTTGATTTGACTTTTGATAGGTGAGATTTTTTGTTAGTTTCGTGTCCGTGTCGGACACGTAACAGTTTTTATTTGTAAGTGTTGTTGTGCCTTAAGAGATTTTTATTTTACTGAAATTTTTTTTTTGAAGTATTTGAGAGGGATTATTTTCTGCATGTGTTTTTCTGTGATTGCTTATTTTAATTTCGAGGACAAAATTTTTTAAGGTGGATAGATTTGTCACCCCCAGTTTTCAAAAACAGGGGTATTTTGATCATTTTTCATTTTTGAATATTTTTGAAATTTATTTTATTACTTATGATATTGTTTTGGGGTTATTTAAGTCGGGTTCGAATTTCAACTTAATCCGACTTGTATCGGGGACCCGGGGTAGTGTTGACTCTAGTGGGACCCACACATTAGTTAGGCATTACCCACATGACATTATTTTTAGTTAGTGGTTAGACTAATTATTTGTGGATAGGTTTAGTTAGATTAGAGATTTAATCATGACTAAAATAGCCTCAACCATTAACCCTTTTCTAATTTTAATTACATAGATTAGTGGGAGGGCTTTTAGTCATTTCTATAGGGGACACCTAGCCCATTTGGCCGGCCATTTATGGGGGGGATAGGCTTGAGCCTTGGCATTATCCATCTATTTTTCTCTCTCTTGTTCTTCCCCAAATTTTAGAGAAAGGTTCTATTGATTTCTCCATCAAATCCATTCATTCCTCCACCCAATCTTCTTCTCTCCTTCACTACTCAAGCAAAGGAAGGAGCTAGCCAAGTTTGGGAGGATTCGGAGCTGGTTCGTGTCCATTTGGAGATTTCTACGTGTCGGTGTCGTATCGGGAGGGTTTTCCTAGATTCGATCTACCGGAAGGTATAATCTCTTCTCCTTTTTCCTTCTTTCATGCATATAGGATTATTTTGGACCCATAGGAATGACCCCCATGGTTGTGGCTCCATTTATGTCCATTTCGTGTCCATTTGGAGACTTCTAGGTATGTCCTTTGTGTGGTATTGTGTCCTAGTAGGAAATCCCTATTTTGGACACTTGTATTTTAATATATATATTATAGGAATGATTAATTAGAGTTTTAATCTCAGATTTATATTATTAGAGAGTGTGTTCTTCATAGTATCATATTATATATATATATATATATATATATATATATATATATATATATATATATATATATATATATATATATTGTGTCTTATTATATATGTACATATATTGGTGCGTTTTTGTGTCTTTACTTTGTGTATATGGGTGTAGGAATTTCGGGCATGAGAGGGGGATTGAGAGTGTTGGGAATTGGTTGGTGTTAGTGTGTGTGTGTGTGTGTGTGTGTGTGTGTTTGTTTGTATTGAGAGATTAGAGTGATTTTAGAGAGGGTGAGAGGGAGAATGGAGATGATAGAAAGGGTGGAAGGCTGCTGATAACAGCAGCAGCAGTGGAAGAAATCAGTCCCCACAGGGGACTGATTTTGGAGGGCTTAACAGTCCCCACAGGGGACTGTTAATAGAGCTGCAGTAGCAACAGTGCTAAGCACTGCTTAGCAGCAGTTTATGGGGGATAAATTAGTCCCCATGTTCAGCCAATATCAGGCCCTTAGCAGCCCACAAACCAGTCCAATAAATAGCCCTTAATCAGCCCACTTGACAGGCCCTATAGGACCCCCAAACCAGTCCTTAGCAGCCCTATAAATCAGCCCATGTTGACCCCTATGTGTGTGAACCTATATGTCTATATGTGAGCCTATATATCAATGTGTGTAAGCCTATAGGTGTGAACCTACATGTGTCCTATATGTGTCCTATATGTGAACCTATAAGTGTGGTGCTATATGTGACCATATGTGAGTGAATGAGTGAGCGTTGGTGTGTGGGTATTTAACTAGAAGTTAGAAAAATACTTGGTAAGGTAATGTTGGGATAACCAACATATGTCCTAAGATGGACTAGATGTCTAGTAAACCCATATTTCTTGGTAGGTAAACCCTAGATAGGATAGTATCTAGCTACCCTAAGGAGCCTAGGCTAGTATCTTGAGAATTAGCGGGGTTTCCTTTATAATGGGCAAGGTATCGGGAATACCTTGTGAAGGGTAAATGTAGGTATTGCCATTAGCTAAGGTATATGAGTTTAGGGTTTAAGATATGGTTAGAATTTGGTTCCCCTGGTTGGTAATGGTCAGAAATAGTGCTCCTACACTAGTTTTGACTTCGGTTAACCATTTTGACTAAAAGTCAACAAAAGTTAACCATGAGTCAAACTTAGCCTATAAGTGACTAGATTTGCCCGAAACCAAACCAAAGTTGACCAGTTGACTGAAAGTCAATAGTTGGTCAACATTAGACTAGTTTAACCTAGTTTGACTTGGATTGACTTCCTGTGACCTTGTTTGACCTTGGTTGTCCTAGTGTGACCTAGTATGACCTAGTTTAGCTTGGTGTGACTTAGTTTGACCTAGTTTTGACTTGGACTTGTATATCATGACTAGATTAGCTTTCCTTTCATTATTAAACCCTGTTTGGACTCATGGTATCCCATCTTTAGGTCTGTGATTACTCTGAGCATCTGTTCACCTTATCAGCTCAGAACCACAGGCGAGTACATTCACTGATAGTTTTTATTGTCTTGATATCTGCTATATCCAATTCAGTTGTAGTGTCTTACTTAATTTCCAGTCATGATAGTTTACGAACTAATATATGTTGGATCATGGCATAAGATGTTATTTCTGGATTTCTCTGGTATATTGGAACGCGATATTCTTATTTCATGTACTGTATAGACATCGATTTGGGAGTGGGGTGGCCCCTGCTTTTGAATCCTATGTCATAGCGTGTCATGTCCAGGTCCATTATACTATTCGGGGGTGGGGAATTATTAGGGGCTATATGATCAAAGCCCTATGTCACTATATTCATGTGCTTGTGCCACTCTCACCTCACGTAGGGTATAGCGAGATCTTATTCATGTGCTCGTTATCCAGGTTGGCCGGTATGAACCTTTTCAGATTTTCATGTGATTGTCAGGCCAAGTGGATAGCCTGATCATATTTCCCAAGCCGATCACATAACGCTCTAATAATTCAAGCCATATTTTTATATTTATTTATCATAGGAGGCTAGGTTCTGTTCGGGAGAAGGGTTATAACTCCGGTCCTTATTTGGTTTAAGGGTTGTAACTCGGCTTCCGAATAGTTCCTAAGTCATCCTATATATTGTCGTCCTATTCAGTACTCACATCTTGATATATATTTCCTGTTGATTTTGTCTCGTATTTCACATATTCTACATGCTCTTATGCTATACTTTGATTGGAGGCTAGGTTCTGTTCGGAAGAAGGGTTACAACCCCGGTCCTTATTTGGTTTACGGGTTGTACCTCGGCTTTCGAATGGCTCCTAAGTCATCCCATATCTTTGTCTTATATTTTATTATACTGTCTCTTATAGAATTTGTCAATTCATATGGAACTGCTGTTAGTGTTTGTACTTGCTCATTTTCCTGACAGGATACCGTTGATATATTACAGATAATTCTGAGGCAGATTGCCCGACCTATTATGGGGTCGAGTTAGATGGAGTAAACCAGGGCCATGGCTTGATAGTAGAGCCACTATACTTTGCACTCCCAGAGTAGTTAGTTTAGTTAGGCTTGCCTGGACTGCGATCCAGCTTTTGTTTTAGACTGTAGTAGCTTATATTTATTTCCTACTACTCTGTAATGTTGTGTATATCTCTGGGCTTGTGTGGATCTTGAACTTATTTCCTGTTTTCATCTATCATATTTTCTTTCCATGCTATCTACCTTAGTTTTATTTGTGATTGAGACTGTATTGCTATGTCACCTCCATTCGGAGTGTATATACTGTAAAGTTACCTTTATACTGTTAGTCCTAGTATTTACAGACCTTATATACAGCGTTCTACCACCGATTCTGTGGCGTAGGCTGGACGTAACCACGTGCTCGTGCCCCTCATCGGGGTGCAGGTCGTGACAAGATGCGCCTAAAATTCCATGCTTCTACACTTCGGGATTGGATTCCGTAGAAGGCAACACCTTCTCAGAAAGTGTAGTCTCTGGTACCTCGGGAGTTAGGGATGACATCATTATTCCTGCTGCAGCTAGTGTAGTCATAGGAATGGTCGTCTGCATGATCAGGTATTCTAAGGCATGATCAGGTATTCTGAGGTCTCTTCTGTAATGACCGGAGTCGGAGCGCTGGTTGCTGTAATCTCTGAAGATGAAAAAGAACAATGTCAATATTCTACTCAATCATGATCACATTAAAAGAGTATTAAAACTACCTTGTGGAGGTGGCAGATCTTGCGAAGGCAAAGACGCATCAGGTCGACTCAAAGACTCTTTCGGCATGGAAGGAGTGGAAGAAGCGTCAATTTCTTGACGGTCTGCTGGAGTCACCATTAATCTTAATCTCCTTTTAGTTTTACGCATAAGATGTGTCTCAGGTTCCTCTTCAACATTATCAAGATCATCTTGTACATTAGGCTCCATAGTAACCGCTTTATGGACAATCATACTAGTCTTTGGAACTGAAGAAGGAGTTGCCTTTCCTCCTCCAGGAGAAGCTCCTGTATGCATCTGTTTCTTCTTCCCTGGAGCTTTAGGAGGGGAAGGGAGATCGTCGGAGTGTGATGGAGCAGACGGCTCTCCAGTCTTTTGTCTTTTTACTAAGCCCCTTTGCAGGAGACTTTTCCTTCCGTTTCTTCAGCGACACATCTAACGGGTCGTTGACTTCGTCATAAAAGCCCACGAGAGAATCCTCCAAAGGTTCATCAGCAGGATCATGATCTTCCTTATCTCTGAATGATTGTGCGGTATGGACCCCAGCTCTTGACCGTTTATCACTGGCGAAACTGTCAGCTAGGTTGAAACTTTCGGCGAAAGTGTTGGCCGAAGTATAAAAATTTGCATATTTATATAACATACGCGGGCCTATTTTAGCAGAAGCATTGGGCATCGAGAATATGGCCTTGGTGCCTCTTGCATTATAGTAACTCCAAGCTCTGGCACCATCTATTAGGTAACCCTTGGCCTATAAACAGGTGGTGGCGTTACCCACATGCATCTGATTGTAGACGAACTGTCGAGCGAATCGGCTTGGTAGGTACGATTCCAGAAAATACTTACCCTCAAACCGGTACACCAGGTGGGATGGTCGGATCGCCTTCAACCATGCAAAATTAGCCTGAGACATACGGAGAGATGCTGTTTCTAAATCCATTCGCTGGGGAGAAGATTCTCATATCCTGGAGGGGGAGGGACACATTGAAATCTCCATCTAGAACCTCGATTCAGAGCTCTTCTACACTTTAAAAGTGCGTTTAGAGTCCATTGAGCATTGGAATAATGCCTGATGAAGTCTCATTCGACTACACTCAGATCAGGGGTTCATTAAGCTGGGATAGTGCAACAACAACCACCCAAATAAATAGGTGTACGATATTTCAGTATAATGGAAGTCGTCCCGAGCATCCTTGTCATGCACCATGGTGTCAATAAAAGAACGCAGGCATGCGTTCAAGCGGCAAGTCATCGCCGAAAGGAGATCCATCTTGTAGCCAAATACTCGACGCACGGAAGCGAATAACACACATCGATGGAATCTGTCAACGGTACTGTCTCCAGGTACCACGAATTGTCGTAGCCATAAAGAGAGAAAACCCGCCAACTGAGCTTCTCGAGAAATGGGCATGTAACCCTGCCTAAGATAACTTTCGATGGTAGCACTAGAAGTGAATGGGTGCCAATCTATATTCAAGATGTTATCAACGTTCTTGGATTTTTCTGTCAACTTCTCTATGTCGCTGCGGTTGAGCGGTTTGAAGAAACAAGGGTCACAAGCCTGATTCTCGATGATCTTACCTTCATGGATATGGCCCAAAAATAAGTATGGTAACGATTTGGTCATTTAGTATGTCCCTTTGGAAGCACTCTTATAATAAAAGGAACAGACCATGTAGTGGCATAAAAGCTCCTCAAACACGACCACCATCTGAGGGTTCTCTGCTGACAGGATATCCAGCTCCTCGTTCGTGGGCACGTATTTATAGGTTTTCACCCATTGGCAAGTTTGAAAAGTACTTCATCTCATGAAGCGCAAAGCCAATCTCTCCGTAGGGAGTCATGAATGTGCCAGTCCTGTCATTATACAATTCTATCATAGCCAAAAACATGTGGACATTTGGACAAAAGCTGTGAGCAATAGCCAAATCGGACCATAGAGCTCTAATTCAAGGAGTTTATCCTTGAACTGATCTAAAACCCAAACTACAACGATGTTCCAGTGCTTCATGTCAGGATTCACCAAGCATATTAAATGCATGGTTTAATCTGGATATCTTCCCTCAGCCTTCGTAAATATGTTCGCAAAAATAGGTACTCTGACAAAAAGTAGCATCGATGAATCTTCGGGGGGCACACAGCTCGGATTCAAACCTCTCAGGTGAGAGCTGTATTTCTTTGAAGCATTATAGAATGAATCCTTGTTCTGAGGACCCAGTCTGTAGCATATTTTTCTAACCCTGGCCTGTTGAATTGGGGTCAGATCCCACGCCATATATCGCGGGAACTAGAGAATGCATATCGAGACAGGGACATGTGCCTCGACATTTCTGTGAGATACATAATTTTATTCCCGCACTGGTAAATCCTGTCATCTCTCTTCGCTTTGGGTTGGGACGTCTTCTTAATTGCATCTCCAAACAAGAAAGCTGGTTTCTTGTGTATGATATTCTCCAAACTTTCCAGGGGTTCACCGTTCATTAGGTATAATAAGGTATTATTTTCTTGAGCTGCTAGCATAGCCCTTCTGGACTCAGGAAGATCATATTGAGGGTATGATACATGGGATAAGTCCTCTTGGTATTCAGACATTTTGAAAGCTGAAGCTAATCTCTCAGCATCTGGGTCTTCCCTGAGATCAACTACAAAAAGAAAGGGGGGCAAAGATCAATTACAAAGTCTATGCAACAATCTCTAAATTTAAAGCAGGAGCGTGAGGTCATAGGTTGCGCCAGTTTCTAAAATATATTCTAGATTGTGCGCAGTTCTATGTTGCACGAATTCACAGAGTGCGCTTATTGCAAGTTCGAAGGATTATTAACTCAAGTTCTGCATGAATTCAAGTTCTACATTGCGTAAGTTCATAAGTTGTGCCTGGTACATGATCGAAGTGCGCAGGTTTGACATGCACGATCGTGTAAGTTCATAAGGCACAAGTTCAAAACTTGCATAATACAGTTCGTAAAAATGAACAGTATGTTTTGATGCAGCCGACACTTTAAAAAGAGGAGGCACAAGTAATAAAGCGTGCGCCTACACTCTAAAAGAAGGAGGCACACGTTATAGAGTGCACAGGTCAACCAGAGCTCTAAAAAGAGATGGTCAACTCTGGCATAATGGACTATTGTTAACTGGCACCTAAGTCGGCTCCTTCTCCAAGAATCACCTTCGAGTGGCAGGTTGACTCTCTCGACTCTCGACGATGGTGGCACGTATCGAGGCGCCCTCATTGGTGATGCACACAATGAAAGTCCAACGAGGGCCTTGCCCTTGTCATCAATAGACTTCCTTGGCGCCATTGATGGTCAAAAAAGCTCGGGAAGAAGAAGACAGGAAGATGGGAAGAAAACAACTTTTCAGTAAAAAGTGAAATTTCTCTCTTAACAGCTATTTATAGCCCAAAGATATTTCCTGACCGTTGCGCAACTTGCGTTGAAAAGTCAGAGTCAGTTACATTATTGACAGGCGCAACTCGTATTAATCCTTTCTAATTCAAAGTATTTCAAATTTTAAAATCTTTCAGACTTTGAAAACTTTGATCGGGGTCTTGTAGAAGCTCAAAAATGAATGGGTGGCACTCTAAAAAAGGTGCCAGCATCAGGTGGCACCTAGTCACTAACTTGTACGAGACCCAGGTTGCGCCTACATCAAGGTGCGTAGGGCAAGCTTCCTCGGGAAGCTATAACGATTACCATCATTACTGACATCACAGCAGTCGGAGAATATCTCTTGGAATCCCGAGCAACGTAGCGTTCAAGAAGATTTTGTCAGCATGCTGACGGCTAGCTCACGCAAGCCATCGTATGGCGCAAGAAAATTAATTATTACGACACTGAGGACTGAGTTAGAGGTGCCAGTTATCAAGTTGCGCATGTCGCCACCTAGCAAGTTGGCGCTACCTAATCAATTTTTATCCAGAAGCCAGATGATGTGGCACGCATACCACTAGTTTTGAAGAACGTGTCCACTACAGTGCCTACGAACACGCATATCTCAATCACTGAATGCCACGCGTCCCCAGCAGTTCAAGTAACCATTCGCGCAACTGGATAGGTGGTGCGCAACTCAATATGCGCGCAACTCATAAACAGTTATTTCAGAACTCTATAACTAGAGTTTCAAATCAGTTATAAGGCAATGATCATAATCTATTGACAAAGTTCTACTGCATTCTCCAGAGGCTTGTGTCTTCAATATCACATCATCTAAGGGATAAAGTGATTATCTTCTGATCAGATTCCTACAGTTGTACTTCCCCAGAATTCAAGTGTAATCATTGTACTTTCTTTTTCTTAGTTTGTAAATCAAACTTTTGTTTTTGCAAACAATGTCAAAAGGTATTACAAATCACTATTTGATTAGTTTTACTTGTTCATGTTTATTTTCCAGTTGTCTTGTTCATACATATTCCTGCTAGTAGTTTCTTGCATATGTTATCGTTTTTAGTTCATATTTCTTTCCTATTACTTTGTATTTGTATTGTCTAGCTTTATTTTGTATTAAGTTACATAAATACAATAGGGATATACTTTGCTTCTTTTATGATTGGATCGTTGCAGGTGACTTGACATGCTTCCTACTTTGCGTTAAGGACCATACAAGGGAGATAGATATCTTAGAGGCCGACCTTAGATTCTAAATAGACTAGATAGTTCTTTTGTTTAAATGTTTAGTGGATTTGTTCCCAAAAATCATTTATGTTGTGTTATTGGATTTGTGAATAAAATAGTTATTGTGAATGAGCAATTAGATTTATTTTATTGTATTTTAGATTGTAATTGAGACCTAGACAGTGTACTATCGTCGATGCTACGACGTAGGCTGGACTTGGCTATGTACTCGTATCCCGAAAAGCGAGTGTAGGTCATGACAAGTTTTTTGGTGGCCTATGCAGGTCAGTTTTTGCAAAATTTTGTGAACTCGTAGTAGTACCATATTAGTCGTACTATTGTGGTCCTGCGACTAGGAAGTGCTCATTCACAATTAGAATTGATTTAATTTGTAGGAGAATAACTAGGACTAGGAGGCCCTTATTTAATTCTGTTGTTGGGTAGTTAAGGTTGCTATATAGGCGATGTGATTTAGGTAGGAATTTATTGAATTCTAAACCCTATCAGACAACTTAAATTTTTTTTTCCAAAAGGATATACTATTGTATTTTAATACGATGGTATGATCTATGGTTGGTAGACTATTCGCTTGGTAAGTTAGACCTTCATAGAATTCATGCTCTAATCTTGATTAATTGTTCAAATTTTTATTCCTGCCCTCTTTATATATCATTATCATCATATTGTAAAATTCGTATTGCTTATTCATTCTCCTTTGGCCATAAATAATTATTTTCTAAGACTCAATATTCTATTTACATCTATTGAGTTTGAGCCTAACATGATATTATCCATATATTTATTATGAGTTATTTTTTTTAATTCAAGATATATATGATTTACATTTTTCTCGTTTTCGATCATTTTCTTTCTAATCGATCTTTTGATTTTCAAAACTGATACTTTCACTTCAAGGACAAATACTTACACTTTTTTCTATCATGATCGACTTGTTTGAATTTTTAGAAGCTCCTTTGAAATTCTTATTGATATAGTTAGAATAATTTTTGATGACTTACAATGGCAAGGCAGATGTGCACTGTCCCTATTTATTTGAATTATGGAGACCGCGGGTTTACTGTAGCCAGTAGCGTACTAACAAGGCATGATCCCTAAGTTGAAGTAATTTCAAGTAAGCGTAGGTTATCGAAAAATATTAAAACTATGTCCAGTTGCCCTATTTTAATTTTTGAGTTGTTAAGTCAATATTGGATAAAGTTGATAAAGCATTGGATACCGTATTCTTATTTGAGTCATGAAACCAAGAATTTACTGCAGCCAAATGTACACAGGCGAGGCATAAATTCTCAGTAAAATGACTTCGGATATGCTTATGATTTTCGAGTATTATAGAGAATACATCCTTTTTGGCATATGACTATTGATTTTCATGGTTGCAATTTCATGCACACTGACTTAAATTTGATTTATTTCTTATCTTTTTCTTTCTTGAACCTTTCTTTCTTATCTTTTATTTTCATATCATTATTAGATTTCCTAGTAATCTTTTAAACCTATTTTGATTTTTTTTCCACTACATACATCATCGTATCTAGATTTGATAATCGTGTCTAAATAATTTGGGTTAAATAGCGGATCATGCCGAAATGATTTCGATTTGATCATTCTTAAATGATTTTGATCACGGCTAGACTATCTTGATTATATTTCAATCAAACAAGTTCGCGTCTTTTTCTATATTTGATTCTATAATCGTGCCCAAATGATTTTGGTTAATAATAATCGTGCATAATGACTTTTCTTGTTGAGAAAATCCTATTTCGATTATATCCTTAACCAAGCCTAGGTTTTGACTAACCCTTTTCTTCTATATTTTGATCATGTCAAATCATTTTTTTTCTTGAGATCTCGATTCAATCTCTGATTATGTCTAACCTATTTTGATCGTTAATCATATTATTTCTTGATTATATTCTTAATCGTGCCTAATCGTATCTTTCGAAATTTTGAGGACGAAAATTTTCTAAGGTGGGTATATTTGTAAGCCCACTTTCCGAATTTTTTAAATTTTACTTATTTTTAGTTTTATATATTTTCCAAGTTAGAAAATATTTTTATTTCTATTTTTAATGCTATAAATATTTTTGAATGACAAATTACTTGCCAAATTATTTTTAAGATTTGAGTTTATAAAATATGTTTTAAATATTATTTGATAATATTGAATATTATTTTGAATTATTATTGTAATCAAATATTAGAGTTAGATTTGATTAATTTAGTTTTGAAATTAATGACTATTATCTTTGACTAATAAAAAGATTTGCTAAATTATTTTTATAAGATTTGGATTTATGCAAATATACTTTAAATTGTATTTGATAATATTGGATATTGTTTATTATGATCAATTATGTATTGAGATTTGGTCCATATGGGTTTGAGACTGATTTGAGTTGAATTTAATAGAAATATTTATTCATTAGGTTCTTAACCCTTCCAAATTAGAAAATTGAGTCAATCTCCATCTATTAAAGGAGTCCTTATTCTTCTTCCAAAACCAAAATTCTTCTAATCTAATCTTAATTAAGTATTTGCTGTCGTGCCCCAATTCCGTAGAATAGATAGTCGTCCCCCGGATGTGATGCCGTGCGACCATAAGTGCGATCGCACAAGGCGTAGTCATAAGGTTATCCGAAACACAATATCAAGTTAGAGTACGCAGAGAAATTGATTTGACACATTTGAAATAGAAGTAGACTTTTCATTGATAATAAAACTTTATTTACATTGACTCCATTACAATCATTGCCGCACGGGCTACAACATGACTCGATTACAAAATGAACGCTGATGAGATAGTCGTTCCATATATTACATCCCTTTTTACAAGCAAAAACAATTACACTTTCCACCTGCTATCGAGAAAAGTCGAGTCGTCATCTTTTCTTCTTTTATACTAAGTGCGGAGTCTTCAAAAGGATTCAGAAACAAGCCTTCAACACACGGACGATGCTTCAAAAGTATTCATGCCGCCTTGAGCTTTAAGTGGCACGCCCTTCGTGGTTCGGGGTACCTGCGTGGAGAGCGAGGATCAGTACATTACACCTTGTACTGGTGCGTGGCTATTTAAGTTCCAAGCTCTCATTTGGCTGAAGAGTTTATATGACTTAGTGTATGAATGTTTCTAACCATCCGAATGAATTTCAAACAAGCATATGACAAGTATAATATGAAATACGTTGAAACTTACCCACGGCCCGCGCCGTGCCTTATGAGACTTACCATGTTCTTCCCTGTCAATTGTTATCATTTTCATACCAAGTGCAATATTACGTGTGATTGGTCACTGACATAACAAGCCATCCTGGACTATAGCTTTGTTAGCTGGGGCCCTTGCAGCGCAAGTAGCGAGTCCCGCTGTAAGTTCCCGCTTAACCCGTACTAACATCCAGCACAGCTATATTGTATTTTCTCCTAGGCCGAGTCGGTCCCGTGGCCCCGGGTTGTCGTTCGAGAAAACTCTCTCCTCGTCGACAAGTTGTCCATGACCGTGCAAAGACATATTTTTAGTTATTAAGATATAGCCTACATTTCCTTTAAAAACTTGATCATTTTATCGTGTTCATGCCCTTGCATTTATCCTTTCATTCGCAACAAACATTATTGATTGACCTAAGAAGGGGTCGAAAAGAGAAAGGTCATCCACTCACCATGAGTTTACTTCAGGCGAGAGAACTTGTTGGTCGCGCTAGACGTCGCCTACGCGATTACCTGAAATCGCACAAGCAACCGATTAGAACACTGTAATATTCAAGAAGTTCGATAGGAAATGCGAGTTCGAAATGAAAGCCATGAAAAACCATCAAAAATGTTTACGAAAACGCATTCAGAAAACCAAGCCAAAACCAACACAAGCAGCGTGAAAAACAGAGCAACGGGAGGTCTCTCCCGACTCAGCCGCAGAGTCAATCCTTGAGGTGCAACCGGTTGAATATGGGACTTGGTTCCGAAGAAGCCATTCCATAACGGGGAATGGATCTTAATTCACCGTTCCCGTTCGACCGATTCGATCGATCTCGACCTATCGGTCCCGACCGAATCGATGGCGACAGTGTTCCTTTCTCGCGCACCCCGTGGACGGAGAACGGGACACGATGTAGGGACGGGAAACTACATTTGCTACCCATTATATATAGCTATTGAACCTATGTCATCTCCCATATTTTCTTTTCCAAAATTCCTCTCTTTTTCGTCCAAAATAGGCCAAAATTCGTCGTAAATTTAGCCTTATTTTTTTTGAAGCTATAGCAACTTCATGAAGCCGTTGCGACCAACTCCGGACTCTGATTCACCTTCAGTTTTTTTTTGTTAGAACCATATATATATGGTAATTTAGTAGAAATTTTATTTAGCTTTAGTTATCAATGCCAACTATTTTTAACATAAAATTATTATCATAGATATTTATTTATTTATCAAATTTTAGGGGATGATCCATGAGCTTAAGGCACTTTTCTATATATCCAGACTATGTAATCAAGGTATGTTTCTATTTTACTTTGACCCATTAATATATTTTGGATCATGGCTAAACCATTAGCTTACTTTTGACTGATTCATTTGCCATCGAAATCCCAACCAAGTGAATGAGCTTTCGGCTCATGAGCTGAAAGATTCCTCTTCCCATTCCGAATTTCAAGTAACACTCCTCTTGATCAACTCAACCCAAACCCAATAAAACCCGTTAACCCAAATGATAGGCTAAACCAATGTTGTAAAAACCGGACCGGACCGACGGTTGGACCGGGCCCAACCGGTTTAAACCAAAAAATCGGTCCAGTTTGACTAAAACCGGATCTTTTAAAGAACCGTCGGTTTTTTGTCAAAACCGGGTTCAACCGGTGAACCGACCGAACCGGTTCACAATTGAACCGGTCAATTTTGGTTATTTATTTATTGTAAAAAATTTTAAATAAATTATTATGTGAAATTTGGACCATTTGATTCTTTATTTGGTTTTAATCGACCTTATAGTTGTAAAATAAAACCGAACTAACATATTTATGACCAAACCAAACTAAACCAAGAAGTAAATATGGATATTTTACCTATTTGAACCAAACTAAACCAAGTCCATTGAACTCCAATTGAACCCTGGTTGAACCCCGGTCCGACCTATACCAAATAATTTCGATTCGACCATCGGTCCGGTTTTTTAAACATTGGGCTAAACAGTGACTTAATTATACTGTTCTTCTTTCCCCCTTTCTCGGAGCCTCGGGAAGGGAAACCCCTCCATTTTCTGGGCAAATGTTAAGGGTCACCCCCAAATTACTAAGGGCAACCACCCTACTAAGGGCAACCACCATCCTCTCCCATTTTTACTAAGGGCAACCACCACCCTCTCCAAATTACTAAGGGCAACCCTCCTCCTCCTTCGCGCAGCCCTCCTACTCCTTCGTGCAGCCCTCCGCAGCCCTCCCTCCCCCGCCGCAGCCCTCCCCCGCCGCAGCCTGCGAGCAGCTGCTGCTGCTGCTAGGAGCTGCTGTTGCCGGAGCGGAGGGAGAGCTTGGTGAGGGCGGTGAGGGAGGAGAGGGAGGGGGGGATGGGGCCGGAGAGGCGGAGGCAGGGCAGGCGGAGAGAGACGACGCGAAGGGGAGTGGTGTCGTTGGTGGCGGAGCAGGTGACTCCGCGCCAGGAGCATGGGGAGTTGGGAAGGGAGGGGTCCCATGAGGAGAGAGAGGAGAGGAGATCATGGAGGGAGGACTTGAAGGAGAGGAGGGCGGAGATCTCGGAGTCCGGCGGGCGGGGGAAGGCGGCGGAGGATGAGGAGGAGGCTATGGAGACGGACTGCAGGCCTTGCCTGCAGTCCTGTCTTCAATTTGGACTGCAGGCGAGGCCTGCAGTCACTGCAAGTTTAAAAAAAAAAATTCGTCATTTGGGGACTGCAGGCAAGCACTGCAGTCATATATTCACTTTGGACTGCAGGCAAGGCCTGCAGTCCGTCTTTGACAGAATTGGGTGGCCCTTAGTGTTTTCAAAATGTCAAACTTGTAATTTATTTGAAGTTTTAAGTTGGTTGCCCTTAGTAATTTGGGGGTACCCTTAACATTTGCCATTTTCTGTTCAAAGGCCTACTCCTTCGACCGAAACTTGCGGATCATGAACGACACGTCCACAACCCATCAGCTACTCCCCCCTCACCCCCCCACCCTTCTCCTCCATCTCATTTGTCATTTGCCTTTAACACTTCACCAACCAATTCTTGGTTTTCCGTAGTCGACACAACCTATCTCGTGGAAAACCAATCTGTACCTCGCCAACCGCGGAGGACTGCGCTGCATCTACCCGGTCGCCACCGAAGACTGCGTCGGCCGACCTTGTCCTCCGCATTCTTCCGTCATCAACCACACACCCGCGCTCCGAGCTGGACGCGTATACCCTCAGTCGTGTGTTTCTGCCACCGTCGTCGTCTACAGTAGATTGACCTCGAATCCGGACGACCAACCGTGAGGCCGTAGGCGTACTCGCCCGGACTCCCTCTCGTGCCAACTCCTGTGCGCACGCCTCGACACAGGCTCCTTCCGTGAGACACGAGGAACCTCCCCTGCTTTGGTAAGTTTATTTCCTTTCCCGCTAACATATATAGGTGTAGAATGGGTAGAATGTCATACTTCGGTGCAGAATATAGAGTAGAGGAAACAACGAATTTTATGTTGTGTACATAAAATTGGACAATTTATAAGAGGACATCAAAAGTTGATCAGGGCTAGCCAGAATTGGGACTAGTCCATGTTTGAGGAAAAGTTACTTGGGCTATCCAATTTTTCTACTCATGGGACTGTCCCAACCCCACTCCCCAAATCCCAAATTTTACTCTCATTTGTAAATTTCTCTCTCTCTCTTCCAAAATCCTAATTTTCTTCTTCTTCTCCTCCATCTCGATTCTCACATCTCCATCAAAATCCTAGTTTTCTTCTCATCTTATTCTTCTTCTCCACCATTTCCATCATCATCATCTCCATCAAAATCCTAATTTTTTTCTCTTTTCCAATTTCGATTACACCCAAAAAATTATATAAACCCTAAAATGCGTGAAAATAAACCTTAAATACTTCTTTTCTCACAAAGAATGCATGGAAATAAACTCTAAAATACATATTTCACTATATTATCAAGATTGAAATAAACCCTAACATATATTTTTTAATTCGAAAATTTTGAATTTAGGACTGCCAGAAATTGTGGCAGTCCTGAAAGGAACTTGCTATACAGCAAGTCACTTTAGGACTGCCATAATTTCTGACAGTACTCAATATTTCTAGGACAACCAGAAATTATGGCAGTCCTGTTGTTCAATAAGTCTCTTTCAGGATTGCCACAATTTCTGACAGTGCTCAATACTTTTAGGACTGCCAGAAATTGTAAAAGTCCTGATATAAACTTGCTCAACAAATCAATTTTTTCTAGAATTAGGGTTTCATCCATAATTTCTTTTATTAATGAAGAAAAATTGATTAATTGATAAATAGATTTGATAGATTCGATAACCCAATTTATATTTACAACTAGGATTTCATCCATAAACTAGGATTTGGAGAGAACAATATATATGAGAAATTATAAGAGAGCAAAAAAAAACTAAAATTTAGAGAAATATATTATTCTTGTTTCTTCTTCTTCTCCTTCTTCGTCTTCTTTGCTCGTTCTTCTTTTTTCTTTCTTCTTGTGAAGAAGGAAGAGAGAGAAAAAATTTTTAAAGAGTCATCTTCTATATCTAAGAATTGGATAGCCCTGAGTAAATTTTTCAATAACAAATTTGTAAATAAATAAAAGTTAAGAATGGTTATCCCTGATCAAAGTTTTGATGTGCCCTTGTAAATAGCCTAAAATTGAGATAGAGAGAAGGAATGACAGTACATCATTATCCATTTCCTCCTCTCTGTGTCAATTTTGTCTATTTCTCTTTCTAGTTCACAGGTCGAATAGAGTCCCTCTCATTGATTTATATGTTGCTATGTGTCCACCTTTGCCTCTTTCTAAATGTGTACAAAGAATGAGTTAGTTACTTTGCATATAACCACCTACCACTCCAATTTAATTACTAACATTGTAGGGACTTAAATAGGAAATTGAAATAGTTTAACAGAGTGTGTGATTCTAACTCTTCCCCACTCACGTGGAGACCTGAAGCACTAATGGGTGATTCTTACAAATAACTCCCCCATCTTTCTCTTAATTAGATATTCTCTTAATTAGATATATAGATAATAGGTATATGACAAGTAAATAAGTTTTTGTTAAGTAATGTGTTGGGTTTGGTTCATTTAGGAATTGGATCGATTTCGTTTGGACCTAAGCACGAAATTGGACATCTTATCAGTCAAGTATACCTTGCCAAAATACTTACACTTTATTTACATACATTTATTATTCCTTACTTTTGTGCCTTATATTATTTCATTTACATATGTCTTGCGTCTCTTCCTTCCCTTTATTTGCATAAGTGTCCGTTGTGCTTGTTTCTTTCATTGTTCATGATTGTTTCTACTGTGTATTCACCTGTGTACCTAGATTTCGTTCACTTGACTTATCAAGATATACTTGACTTCCTAGTTCCTTAGGAGAGAGTGTTATATTAGGCGTGGCTATTACCACTCGGTCGTTAGCGCCTCACCGGGCTACGATAGAGACCTGTTTTAGGACTGTTAGTGCCTCACAGGACTGTGGTCATTATTACATGATTTTCAGATAGCCACGGTTAATATTAAATTCTCAATGACATGTCATCATCTATAGAGTTATTTTCTTGTGGTATTCTTTTTTTGTACTTGCAGTTGTTTTATATTCTATTCTTATTTTTCCACATGTTATATAAACTGTATTATAGGCTTGTATATTATGTATTTTGCTATGTCCCCTGAGGACTTGGACTTTTCTCCAGGTATAGTCGAGGAATACCCACAGGTTCACGGTTCAGGACCCGACATAGTGGCATTCGTTACAGATAACGAGGAGATTGATCCACCTGAGTTCGTGTGAGCGAGGCTCACCATGCTTTGCATATTTCTTTTACTTGTTTTCAAATAATTAGTCTACTAGAAGTGGATTTGTTTCCACTGAGACTATTTCATTTATCTTTGCTGCACTTTGGCTTTGTTAGCTTGTTCCAATACTTTATTTACATATATGGTTTCCTTTGTTATATTTTGTGGATGAGATATAGAAAATACTTGTGACTTATATGTTGTACTTGAGCCCTTTATAAATAGCGTAAGTGCATGCTTGAGGGGTTCCTATACCAAGGATTAGCCCTTGAGTATGTACCAGTTGGCCAAGTCATGGTCTAGTCCCGTGAGATTTGGGACTGAGGCGTGTCAACATAAATACAATAGGGTTATACTTTGCTCCTTTTATGACTGGATCATTGTAGGTGACTTGACATGCTTCCTACTTTTGCGCTAAGGACCATACAAGGGAGATAGAGAACTTAAAGGTCGACCTTAGATTCTAGATAGGGCATATAGTTTTTTTTTTATTTAAATGTTTAGTGGATTTGTCCCAAAAAGTCAGTTATGTTGTATTATAGGATTTGTGAATAAAATAGTTATTGTGAATGATCATTTAGATTTGTTTTATTGTATTTGAGATTGGCATTGAGACCTAGATAGCGTACTACCGCCGATGCTGCGGTTTAGGCTGGACTTAGCTATGTACTTGTATACCAGAAAAATGGGTGTGGGTCGTAACAACATTCATTCATAACATCAATCCTTATAATCCTATGACATATATGTAAGGTAAAACATGTAATAGTTCTATAGCATGAGTTTTCAAGTAAAGCATGCAATGTTCTATGAAATCAGCAGTTGTGTCCGTGTATTTACATCTAACATTTCATTCGTAACGTTGTTATCGATTGATTTGGATACAAGAGGGTCAAGGAAGAGAAGGGTCGGCCACTTACCTTATTTTGCTTGAGGTAAGAGACCGGTTGGTTGCGCTTAGACGACGTTTACACGATTACCTAAAATGCCATAAGCAATTGGTCATAATACTGCCCTATTCAATGAGTTCTATAACGAATGCGAAGTTTGAATAACGCAAGCTATGAAACCATCGAAAGCATTCACAAAAATATATTCAGAAAATCAAAGTCAAAGAAGCAAGTATGTACAATCCAAAGCCAAAGAAGCAAGTGTGGCATGAAAAGCAGATCAACTGGAGTCTCTTCCGACTCAGCCATAGAGTCCATCCTCGAGGCACAACTCGCTGAATATGCGACTTGATTCTGAAGAAGCCATTCCATAATGGGAAACGGATCTTAATTCAATCGGTCTCGTTCAATCGATCCAGTTGATCCCGATCAATCGGTTCTGACCGAATTGACAGCGACAATATTCCTTAATCGTACACCCCATAGATGGAAAATGGGACACAATGTAGGGACGGGACACTACACCATAACCAACTAAATTTTTTTTTATCCTCTAAACTTAAGAAGAGAACTTACCGCTAGGAAAATAGGGAAGGAAACTTTTCCTTCATCTACGATTCGAGTTCACAGTTCGACTCTTCAACCGAATGATTTCTTCAGAGAACGTAAACGAAGGGGATCGCATGATTTTGAAGTAGCTTTTATGCTCCAAGACTTAGATAGGTTCTTCCATATATGATAAGTCCGCCTTCAGTTCCAGTTGATCAAAATGTACCACGTGGCTCGGATCGTGAACATACTTCCGTAGTTATGAGACATGGAAGATATCATGCACATCTGACAATACGGGTGGCAATATGATTTGGTAAGCTACTGTGGCGACTCGCTTCAATATTTGGAAAGGACCCACAAATTTTGAAATAAGCTTGCCATTAACTCCAAACCTGGTGACTCCTCACATAGGCATCACCTTTAGAAATACATGATCATCCTCCAGGAAATTGAGTGGCCATTGATGAGTGTCTGCGTAGCTCTTCTGTCGACTTTGTACTATCTTCATTATTTCTCGTATCAGCTTAACTTTTTGTACAGTCTCCTCTACCATTTCTAGACAGAGTGTTTGTCATTTTTCGACTTTATCCTAGCAAATGGGTGATCTGCACTTCTGGCCGTACAAAGCTTCTTACGATGCCATTTGGATGCTGGGCTGATAGCTATTGTTATATGAAAATTCGGCCAACGGTAGATGAATGTCTCATCTTGACTTCAAGTTGATTGCATAGCGTCGTAACTTGTCTTCAAGAATTTGATCCATCTGTTGTGTTTGGCCATCCGCCTGAGGATGATAAGCTGAACTAAACTTTAACTTGATCCCCCATGCGGACTGAAGACTACACCAGAAGCGTGACACGAATCGCCCATCCCGATCTGAGAAGATGGTTACTAGGGCCCCGTGCAGTCGAACTATTTTATTATGATATATCTGAACAAGGAGATCGATGCTCCAAGTGACTTTAATGGAAATAAAGTATGCTGACTTGGTAGTCGATTGACGGTGACCCAGACGGCATCGTTCCCTCGCACGTGGCATTTTTGGCAGGCCAACAATAAAGTCTATAGTGACGTGATCCCACTTCCATTATGGAATGACAAGGCTCTGTATCTCTTCGTCCGGTCTCTCGTTTTCAGCAAAGTCGGATACCTTTTTCGTTGATATCAGCTTTTACATCTTCTTCAGGTATGGATCATCCTTCTAAGCAGACTTGATCTTTTCTAACAAGGACGGTTCTAGATGCAACGGTGCCATTTTAGCTCCTACGAATCAAACTCGGAGTTCAATGCCTATTTCCTCTAAGTCCCGCAGTAGGATGTTGTTGATGGATAGCAAGGCTATATATTTTTTGCTCAATGCATTGGCTACCACATTTTCTTTGTCAAACATGTAGTCAATCGTTAAATCATAGTCCTTGATTAGTTTTAGCCAATGCCTCGGTTGCAAGTTCACCTCCTTTTGGATAAAGAGATACTTGAGGCTCTTTTGATCCATAAAAATACTGTATGCCATGCCATAAATATAGTGACGCCACAGTTTTAATGCGAATGCAATTGCCACCAATTCTAAGTCATACGTAGGATAGTTCTTCTCGTGCAGCTTCAGCTGTCGGAAAGCAAAACATATCACCTTATCTCGTTGTATGAGTACACATCCCAAGCCCTGTCAAGAAGCATCACTAAAGATCTAAAATCCCTCAGTCCCTTTTGCAAGTGCGAGTATCGGGGCCGAGATGAGCCGCTGCTTTGACTCCTGAAAAGAAGCTTCACAGTCGTCTGACCATTCAAACACGAATCCTTTCTGAGTGAGACGAGTCAACGGTGATACGATCTTCGTAATGTATTTCACAAAGCGTCTGTAGTATCATGCCAAGCCGTGGAAGCTTCGAATCTCACTGACTGATGCGGGCTATTTCCAATCCATAATGGCTTCAACTTTTTTCAGATCAATAGTTATGCCTTCGGCGGAGATGACGTGCCCAAGCGTAACATCCACTTTTCTAAAATGAGGATAATTTTGAACTTTTATAATTTTGATTATCAAATATTATGATTTAAATCATGTTAATAATTTTTGATGAATTTTAATTAAATTAATACTATTTAAAATGTTGAATTGTGATTTTGATGTTTAACTAGTGTAACCCTAGAATTGCTAAGTCTAGAGACTAACCATGACCAAGTGAGCCTAGTCAGGTGATTAGAATTACATGTTATCACTTTTAGCCTAAGAGTATTTTGGTCATTTTTGACTTTTAATGAAAATAAATTTTGATTAATTAATTATGTGCTAATCTATTTGTTAAGCCTTAACCTAGAAGTTGCCCTAACCTAGATATTAGTCATGAGCCTAGATATTAGATTAGAAGCTTCCATTATGACAAGGTTAGAAATATCTAGATATTATTGTAGTAGGATATTTTCCCTTAAGATATTTGTAGAAAGAAAGCCTTATGATTAAATTGAACCAATGATTGGACTTAAAATTATATGGAGAAGCCTTAGCCACATATCTACATCTAAACCCTAACCCTAGTCCTTTCCAACAGCCATCAAGAGCCCCCTTCCCCTATTTAAATATCTCTTCACAAATTTCTTGCCTCTTTTAACACCTACAAAGAAACCCTAACTAGTTCTTCCCCAATTTCTCCCTTTTAATCCAAATTGATCCCAAATTGAGGCTACTCTCTTACATTGAGATTCATTTCAGTAGAGGAGGCTAGTGGATGCTTGCTAGCAAGGATTTGAAGAGCATTTGGCCATAGCTTGTGGAGGGAACAACTCACTTAGGAGCCTTTTCATTGAGTTTAAACTCTCAATAGGTAAAATACTACAAACCCTAATGAATTCCTTATTTCTTTCCATAGTTGCATCCATCTAGGTGTCCCCTAGCTGTAAAGTGAGTTTGGTAGGATCTCGTGTCCATTAAGTAAGCGTATCGGATACGTATCGATATTTTTAAATATGTGTTTGATAAAATGCCTACGTGAATTGTTTGTGCACCATTTTCAAAACAAAATTTACTTTTGTGTAGCCCTATAGGTGTGTTTTGAATCCCCTACAGACTGAACACAATTTCGTATCCATTTCGTGTCTAAATCTGGACATGAACCTGTACACGGGACTGCGGTACAGTGCCCTGATGACACGTACTGATTTCTTTCATAATTGGACACGTGGACTCGTGCCACTTGGCACAGAGGTGGGGGCAACCACTGACAAGCCCCCCATCGAGTTTCAAGGACTCTCGTGTCATGTCGGACACAGAATCCATCGTCCACTGGCTTTGAACTACATGTGCACAGTCGGGTTTTATCCTCTGATACTCATTTCGTGTCCTGTCATGCCACGATGAGGACACGATTTAGGTTATCCACACTCTAGCCCTATATCCCCTTTAACCCTAGACACGGCCACGTGGACACTCGAGTACTGTGTCGTGTCATTTTTGACACGACATCTCAGCACGACACTTGCTTTTACACTATGCACTGTCACGTTTGGTCTCTAGTTTTCGACACAGTTTTGGGACACATTTTGGACACACACTCGACACATTGTATACTGACACATTGACACATGTATGAGTTGCATTATCCCCATGTTTTCATATGTAATTCGATAAGTATATGCATGTATCAGTGGTTCTTCGAAATATTGAGAAGTAATTCTCAGTTTTAATTTGGTTTTGTGGATGGTTTCATTGGGTTGATTCCAGTTCAACGCATTCTCTGTTGATTTGGTTTGTAAATGATTTTGGTTTCAAAATGTTTAGGTTTCGAATATTCAATTTTAGGTTGCAATGTCGGGTTCATGAACACTGATAATGTGAACAGTTGACACTGTTCCATGAGTCCTTTTGAATGTTTAAATAAAATTTTTAATGTAGATTTCAAATATAATGATATGTATATATATATATATATATATATATATATATATATATATATTGTGTTTTCCTAAGATGAGTTCGTATAAGTATGATATATGTATAGTGTTAGGTGTCTGTTACATGTATGCATGATTGCTAGTATGTTAGTCTCTACCTGGGTTCTGGGAACCTGAGACTAGAACCCCCTTTTTGACTGCTAATACATTAACACCCATATACACCTTAACCCCCATACATGTTTACACATAACCAATATATACTTGCAGTTTACAACTGACACCATGTTGCCTTAAATCTGAGAATGGTCTAACCCCTTTACATGCTACACTACCTATATTGCCTATACACTATGATACACTACCTTGTCTGAACACAATATGTACACTGAACACTCATTTTAGCATATACACTCTAACACCCCTGCTATACATTATCCTACAACCATTGTCACTTTCACGTGCTACATTAACATGTATGCTAACCCTCATATATATACACTACATATGCTGCCATGCTTACACATTGACACTATATATTAGCCCCTTGACACTATATATATATATATATATATATATATATATATATATATATATATATATATATATATATTTGTATGTGGCAGCATATGGCATTGTATTGTGTTTGTGTGATATTAAAAAAAATATATATATATATATTTGTATGTGGCCTTTGGCATTGTATTGTGTTTGTGTGATATTATAGGCTTGGTTAGGCCTAGTTAGACTTGTTGGACTAGGTTTAGACCTAGTATGGCTTAGTTGTTCTAGTTTGACTAGTGTAGTTGACTAGAGTTGACCAAGAGTTGACTTTAGACTAGAATGACCTAGAATTCATATAGATGTATTGCACACTTTATTTATAACCCCTTTGTATACATCTTGACTTGTGTTGCTCTAAATAGGAGTCAGATACCTCGATTCGGACAGTATATTCTCATAGAAATTCATATCGTAGAAGAGTATATTCTCTGATCGATTCATACTTGTCAGGACTTATATTCTTGCTCTAGATCACTTTACTTGATACTGTCACGATTGTTATCACGGATTGGTACTAGATAGATCTTCTCTTGCGATGTTATCCCCCTCGGGTACATCAAATACATATTGTTATGTGCTTTTTACGAACATATTGTATTTATTGTATACCCCTATTCGTGTATACTCTTGTGCAATCTTGTACTCTCATGATCACATGAGCCCATAGATAAAATATTGTACAGGTAACGTAACTTGATTGAATCCTTGTGTATTGATTGGGAATGATGAGTAGGAAATGGTTATGCGATCAAATCCTCTATTGTATAAAATATTGTATATGTCCATTGTGCCCTCGTGTATAATGGAGTCCCATTTATCGTATAACCTAACCTGTTTGCATAACCATATTGTGCTCTAAATCACTAGTCACTTACAGTTCTTACTTATCATGTATATATTTTCAGTTTATAAATATCTTTCATTTTTATGTACATTTTCTTACAGTTCATGTATCCTAGTCTTTTGCATGCTTTATATTTTCTGCCATGATATGAACTACTTAAGATGTATTGTGCTCGCTCCTGTCCTAGCTGGACCTGTTGAAAATATTACAGATGATACTGAGGACTTCTACCCAACCTACTATGGAGTCCATCTAGACGACACCTGTGAGTTGGACCCACTAGCTGAGGACATCATCCCTACTGCTTAGACTAGATTAGCTAGGCTTTATCTTATTTTTATTATGTTATTTGTATTGACTTTAGAGTTGTACTATCTCTGGATGTTTATGATGTTGTGTCGTTTAGACACTTAGACTTTCCTTCTGTTTGTATGTTCTCCTTTGAGATTTTATATCTATCATATCATGCTATTTCCATCTCTAGATTTGTGATTAAGTTGTATCTTATGTCATTTGTCCTCCGTTTGGAGAGTATATTATATTGTATTTAGTTTGTGATAGTGACCTAGAACAGCGTTCTACCGTCGACACTGCGGCGTAGGCTGGACGTACCCACTTCTCGTGTCCCCACACTGGGTGCAGGTCGTGACATATTTTTAGTGGTAGCCCATGCAGGTCTCGAGAGTCGCCACTAGTACGATTTCGTAGTGGTACTTGAACTACAGTATCACTACAGCCTGCAGTAGGACATAGGATATAAGTTTTGAGGTACCCGATCACATTTAGGAAAAACTCTTATCTGAATTCCTGCTGATAATTGCTTCCTCTTGAAATAAACTGTCCTCCTTTAATTATATCACTTCCTTCTTAGTATTGATTTCCTTGTTTGGTCTATCTTAAGGATGGTTTTGGAGACACGATCTCATCTTCCCGGCCAGGAGGATACTGTCGAGAGGTCTGCCACCTCTCGTCCGGCTTATCAAATTCTTGAGACCGTAGCTTCCCTTATTCCTCCACCAGTTTGGAGGCCGACCCCAGTTATTCCTGAGGAGCTTCAGCCGCAGCAGCAGCCACCTACGGGATTGGTTGACGCTGCATAACTCTTTTCCTTAGTGGAGCAGATCTTGGAGTCACATTAGCAACATCAGCATCGCCAGACTGCTGACTTCCGTCAGGACATAGACGATGCCCACCAGCTGGTCAGGACGACCGTAGAGAAGGTGACTGTACAGCCGCAGGGAGGCCAGATCCAGTAGTATCAGCAGAGGACACCAGTCATCCAAGATTTTTAGAAGATGCGTCCGAGAGATTTTTGAGGTACCGAGGGCATCATATATGCCGACGATTGGATTAAGCACATTGAGAAGATTTTTTGTCTCGTATTGATACCAGTGGGGATTCAAATAGAGGTAGCTGGCAGTCAGATACAGGACCTTACCAGGACATGGTACCAGACTGACCCCAGAGTGGGAACCGAGGGACAAACTTGGGTAGCCTTCAAGGAGCAGTTCTTCCCAGACGTAGCACTGGGAGGCATAGAGCAGCAGTTCGAGTCTGGTTTAGGGAAACCAGACAGTCGAGGAGTATGCAGGAGAGTTCTGTCGGCTGAGTAGATTTATTGAGGATCTGAGCGAGACGATGAAGGCGAGGAAGTTTGGCAGAGGTTTGATCAGGGAGGTCCGATCCTTGACCAAGAGTAAATGGGATGCTACTTTTACGATAATCCTAGCAGGAGCCATAGCAGCAAAGGACGACCTAGGGCTGAAACTAAAAAGAGGTCGGGACTTTTACGGAGCTAGTGGCAGCGAAGGTCCGGCCAAGAGGCCTCATGTACAGATTCAGTAGCAGCAGCAGAGGCCTGTTCAGCATCAGCTTCAGGATCAAGGACGTACCTATTTTCAGCAGGCACCCAGACAACAGCAGGACGCTATGTGCAACTTTTGCAAGAAGGCAGGTCATTGGTGGAACGACTGCAGGAAGAGGCTGGGTATGTGTTTACTTTGTAGTTTAGCAGAACATCAGTGTAGAGAGTGTCCCAAGAATCCGACACCATTGGCTCAGGCAGCAGTAGGAGCTAGGGCTCCGACAGGACAATAGAGGGGACCACCGTTGCAGCTTCAGCAGCAGAGAGTTATCCAGCATCAGCAGCAGGCAAGAGGAGGAGGCCAGCAGGGGTGATCTTTCACCATGATAGTCGAAGATGTACAGGAAGTAGGAGGGATGCTTGTAGGTTCTGTTCTTTTCAATTCCATTCCTACCTTGCCTCATTATAAACTATCTTAAAATTTGATTCCGAATTCGATTCCGACAGTTACTGTCTACCTTCTTCTGCTTATTGATAAATTGGATACTTAGTATTTAATGATGATTTGATTTTGACCGAGATAAGTTGTATGGGCTAGGTCGCCTTAGTTATGGGATCTAGAGTCTTCTACAGTCATATTAGCTGACATGGTGAGGACATATAGTCTGATGTTGGACGTATTTCTCGGGTGTGGGAATTTAAGGTTTTTGTATACAAGCATGCGGTAATACAAAAATTTTAAATACCATGATTCTAGAAGTATGTATCTTAGTTAGGGGCTCTATGATATATCGTAGCCTTACTTACTAGTTTGACGAAGATTTTGAGTATCATGATTTTGGACAAAGGCATATAATTATCGGATTGTATGATTTAGAGACTTTGATTGGTTGGGGAGTTTGACCTAGAAGGAGTACGACCATTTTAATTTCGGAGACAAAATTCTTCTAAGAGGGGTAGACTTGTAACACTAACTTTCTAAAATGATGATAATTTTAAACTTTTATAATTTTGATTATTAAATATTAGGATTTAAATCATGTTAATGATTTTTCATGAATTTTAATTAATTTAATACTATTTAAAATGTTGAATTGTGATTTTGATGTTTAACCAGTGTAGCCCTAGAATTGCTAAGTCTAGAGACTAACCATGACCAAGGAAGCCTAATCAGGTGATTAGAATTACATGTTATCACTTTTTAGCCTAAGGGTATTTTGGTCATTTTTTACTTTTAATGAAAATAAATTTTGATTAATTAATTATGTGCTAATCTATTTGTTAAGCCTTAACCTAGAAGTTGCCCTAACCTAGAGATTAGTCATGAGCCTAGATATTAGATTAGAAGCTTCCATTATGACAAGGTTAGGAATATCTAGATATTATTGTACTAGGATATTTTTTCTTAAGATATTTGTAGAAAGAAAGCCTTATGATTAAATTGAACCAATGATTGGACTTGAAATTATGTGGAGAAGCCTTAGCCACCCATCTACATCTAAATCCTAACCCTAGTCCTTTCCAACAGCCATCAAGAGCCCTTTTCCCCTATTTAAACATCTCTTCACAAATTCTTTGCCTCTTTTAACACCTACAAAGAAACCCTAACTAGTTCTTCCCCAATTTCTTCCTTTTAATCCAAATTGGTCCCAAATTGAGGCTATTCTCTTGCTTTGAGATTCATTTCAGTAGAGGAGGCAAGTGGAGGCTTGCTAGCAAGGATTTGAAGAGCATTTGGCCATAGCTTATGGAGGGAACAACTCACTTAGAAGCCTTTTCATTGAGTTTGAACTCTCAATAGGTAAAATACGACAAACCCTAATGAATTCCTGATTTCTTTCCATAGTTACATCCATCTAGGTGTCCCCTAGCTGTAGAGTGAGTTTGGTAGGATCTCGTGTCCATTAAGTATGCGTATCGGACACGTATCAGTATTTTTAAATAAGTGTTTGATGAAATGCCTAAGTGAATTGTTTGTGCTCCATTTTTAAAACAAATTTCACTTTTGTGTAGCCCTATAGGTGTGTTTTGAATCCCCCAGGGACTGAGCATAATTTTGTGCCCATTTTGTGTCCAAATTTGGACACGAACCTGCACACGGGACTGTAGCACATTGCCCTGATGACACGTACTGATTTCTCTAATAATTGGACACGTGGACTCGTGTCACTTGGCAAAGAGGTGGGGACAACCACTGACAAGCCCCCCTTAAGTTTTATGGACTTTCGTGTCGTGTCGGACACGAAATCCATCGTGCTCTGGCTTTAAACTACGTGTGCACAGTCCGGTTTTATCTTCTGATACTCACTTCGTGTCCTGTCCTGACACAACGAGGACACGATTCAGGCTGTCCACCCTCTAGTCCTATATCCCCTCTAACCCTAGACACGACCATGTGGACAGTCGAGCACTATATTGTGTCATTTTTGACACGACATCTCAGCACGACACTTGCTTTTAAACTAAGCACTGTCACGTTTGTTCTCTGGTTTTCGACACAGTTTTGGGACACGTTTTGGAGACACACTCGACACGTTGTACACTGACACGTTGACACATGTATGAGTTAAATTACCCCCATGTTTTCATATGTAATTCGAGAAGTATATGCATGTATTAGTGGTTCTTCGAAATGTTGAGATGTAATCTCAGTTTTAATTTGGTTTTGTGGATGTTTTCATTGGGTTGATTCCAGTTCAATGCATTCTCTGTTGATTTGGTTTGTAAAAATTTAAATGATTTTGGTTTCAAAATATTTAGGTTTTGAATATTCAATTTTAGGTTGCAATGTTGGGTTCATAAACACTGATACTGTGAACAGTTGATACTGTTCCATGAGTTCTTTTGAATGTTTAAATAAAGTTTTTAATGTAGATTTTCAAATATAATGATATGTATATATATATATTTTGTGTTTTCCTAATATGAGTTCGTATAAGTATGATATATGTATAGTGTTAGGTGTCTGTTACATGTATGCGTGATTGCTAGTATGTTAGTCTCTACCTGGGTTCTGTGAACCGGAGACTAGAACCCCCTTTTTGACTGCTAATACATTAACACCCATATACACCTTAACCCCCATACATGTTTACACATAACCAATATATACTTGCAGTTTACAACTGACACCATGTTGCCTTAAATCTGAGAATGGTCTAACCCCTTTACATGCTACACTACCTATATTGCCTATACACTATGATACACTACCTTGTCTGAACACAATATGTACACTGAACACTCATTTTAGCATATACACTCTAACACCCCTGCTGTACACTATCATACAACCATTGTCACTTTCACGTGCTACATTAACATGTATGCTAACCCTCATATATATACACTACATATGCTGCCATGCTTACACATTGACACTATTTTAGCCCCTTGACACTATATATATATATATATATATATATATTATATATATATATATATATATATATATATATATATATATATATATATATATATATATATATATATATATATATATATATATTTTATATATATATATATATATATATATATATATATATATATATATATATATATATATATATATATATCATGCATATCCAATATATATATATATCATGCATATCCAATATATATATATATCATGCTTCCAATATATATATATATATATATGATGTGAATGCTATATATATATATATATATATATATATATATATATATATATATAAATATATATATATATATATATATATATATATATATATATATATATATATATATATATGATGTGAATGTTGGATATGCATGATATATATATATATATATATATATATATATATATATATATATATATATATATATATATATATATATATATATATATATATATAAAATATATATATAATATATATATATATATTTGTATGTGGCCTTTGGCATTGTATTGTGTTTGTGTGATATTATAGGCTTGGTTAGGCCTAGTTAGACTTGTTGGACTAGGTTTAGACCTAGTATGGCTTAGTTGTTGTAGTTTGACTAGTGTAGTTGACTAGAGTTGACCAAGAGTTGACTTTAGACTAGAATGACCGAGAATTCATATAGATGCATTGCACACTTCATTTATTACCCCTTTGTATACATCTTGACTTGTGTTGCTCTAAATAGGAGTCAGATACCTCGATTCGGACAATATATTCTCATAGAAATTCATATCGTAGACGAGTATATTCTCTGATCGATTCATACTTGTCAGGACTTATATTCTTGCTCTAGATCACTTTACTTGATGCTGTCACGATTGTTATCATGGATTGGTACTAGATAGATCTTCTCTTGCGATGTTATCCCCCTCGGGTACATCAAATACATATTTTTATGTGCTTTTTACGAACATATTGTATTTATTGTATACCCCTATTCGTGTATACTCTTGTGCAATCTTGTACTCTCATGATCACATGAGCCCATGGATAAAATATTGTACAGGTAACGTAACTTGATTGAATCCTTGTGTATTGATTGGGGAGGGTGAGTAGGAAATGGTTATGCGATCAAATCCTCTATTGTATAAAATATTGTATATATCCATTGTGCCCTCGTGTATAATGGAGTCCCATTTATTGTATAACCTAACCTGTTTGCATAACCATATTGTGCTCTAAATCACTAGTCACTTACAGTTCTTACTTATCATGTATATATTTTTAGTTTACAAATATCTTTCATTTTTATGTACATTTTCTTACAGTTCATGTATCCTAGTCTTTTGCATGCTTTATATTTTCTGCCATGATATGAACTACTTGAGATGTATTGTGCTCGCTCCTGTCCTGGATGGACCTGTTAAAAATATTACAGATGATACTGAGGACTTCTACCCAACCTACTATGGAGTCCATCTAGACGACACCTGTGAGTTGGACCCACTAGCTGAGGACATCATCCCTACTGCTTAGACTAGATTAGCTAGGCTTTATCTTATTTTTATTATGTTATTTGTATTGACTTTAGAGTTGTACTATCTCTGGATGTTTATGATGTTGTGTCGTTTAGACACTTAAACTTTCCTTCTGTTTGTATGTTCTCCTTTGAGATTTTATATCTATCATATCATGCTATTTCTATCTCTAGATTTGTGATTAAGTTGTATCTTATGTCATTTGTCCTCCGTTTGGAGAGTATATTATATTGTATTTAGTTTGTGATAGTGACCTAGAACAGCGTTCTACCGTCGACACTGCGGCGTAGGCTGGACGTACCCACTTCTCGTGCCCCTACACTGGGTGCAGGTCGTGACATATTTTTAGTGGTGGCCCATGCAGGTCTCGAGAGTCGCCACTAGTGCGATTTTGTAGTGGTACTTGAACTACAGTATCACTACAGCCTGCAGTAGGACATAGGATATAAGTTTTGAGGTTCCCGATCACATTTAGGAAAAACTCTTATCTGAATTCCTGCTGATAATTGCTTCCTCTTGAAATAAACTGTCCTCCTTTAATTATATCGCTTCCTTCTTAGTATTGATTTCCTTGTTTGGTCTATCTTAAGGATGGTTTTGGAGACACGATCTCATCGCCCCGGCAGGAGGATACTGTCGAGAGGTCTGCCACCTCTCGTCCGGCTTATCAGATTCTTGAGACCGTAGCTCCCCTTATTCCTCTACCAGTTTGGAGGCCGACCCTAGTTATTCCTGAGGTGCTTCAGCCGCAGCAGCAGCCACCTACGGGATTGGTTGACGCTGCATAACTCTTTTCTTTAGTGGAGCAGATCTTGGAGTCACATTAGCAACAGCAGCAGCGCCAGACTGCTGACTTCCGTCAGGGCATAGACGATGCCCACCAGCTGGTCAGGACGACCGTAGAGCGGGTGACTGTACAGCCGCAGGGAGGCCAGATCCAGTAGTATCAGCAGAGGACACCAGTCATCCAAGATTTTCAAAAGATGCGTCCGAGAGATTTTTGAGGTACCGAGGGCATCATATATGCCGACGATTGGATTAAGCACATTAAGAAGATTTTTCATCTCGTATTGATACCAGTGGGGATTCAGATAGAGGTAGCTGGCATTCAGATACAGGACCTTACCAGGACATGGTACCAGACAGACCCCAGAGTGGGAACCAAGGGACAAACTTGGGTAGCCTTCAAGGAGAAGTTCTTCCCAGACGTAGCACTGGAAGGCATAGAGCAGCAGTTCGAGTCTGGTTTAGGGAAACCAGACAGTCGAGGAGTATGCAGGAGAGTTCTGTCGGCTGAGTAGATTTATTGAGGATCTGAGCGAGACGACGAAAGCGAGGAAGTTCGGCAGAGGTTTGATCAGGGAGGTCCGATCCTTGACCAAGAGTAAATGGGATGCTACTTTTGCGATAATCCTAGCAGGAGCCATGGCAGCAAAGGACGACCTAGGGCTGAAACTAAAAAGAGGTCGGGACTTTTACGGAGCTAGTGGCAGCGAAGGTCCGGCCAAGAGGCCTCATGTACAAATTCAGCAGCAGCAGCAGAGGCCTGTTCAGCATCAGTTTCAGGATCAGGAACGTACCTATTTTCAGCAGGCACCCAGACAACAGCAGGACGCTATGTGCAACTTTTGCAAGAAGGCAGGTCATTGGTAGAACGACTGCAGGAAGAGGCTGGGTATGTGTTTACTTTGTAGTTTAGCAGAACATCAGTGTAGAGAGTGTCCCAAGAATCCGACAACATTAGCCCAGGCAGCAGCAGGAGCTAGGGCTCCGACAGGACAACAGAGGGGACCACCGTTGCAGCTTCAGCAGCAGAGAGTTGTCCAGCATCAGCAGCAGGCAAAAGGAGGAGGCCAGCAGGGGCGATCTTTCTCCATGATAGTCGAAGATGTACATGCAGTAGGAGGGATGCTTGTAGGTTCTGTTCTTTTTAATTCCACTCCTACCTTGCCTCATTATAAACTATCTTAAAATTTGATTCCGAATTCGATTCCGACAGTTACTGTCTACCTTCTTCTGCTTATTGATAAATTGGATACTTAGTATTTAATGGTGATTTGATTTTGACCGAGATAAGTTGTATGGGCTAGGTCGCCTTAGTTATGGGATCTAGAGTCTTCTACAGTCATATTAGCTGACATGGTGAGGACATATAGTCTGATGTTAGACGTATTTTTCGGGTGTGAGAATTTAAGGTTTTCGCAGCCAAGCATGCGGTAATGCAAAAATTTTAAATACCATGATTCTAGAAGTATGTACCTTAGTTAGGGGTTCTATGATATATCGTAGCCTTGCTTACTAGTTTGACGAAGATTTTGAGTATCATGATTTTGGACAAACGCATATGATTATCGGATTGTATGATTTAGAGACTTTGATTGATTGGGGAGTTTGACCTAGAAGGAGTACGACCATTTTAATTTCGGGAACAAAATTCTTCTAAGAGGGGTAGACTTGTAACACTAACTTTTCTAAAATGAGGATAATTTTGAACTTTTATAATTTTGATTATTAAGTATTAGGATTTAAATCATGTTAATGATTTTTGATGAATTTTAATTAATTTAATAATATTTAAAATGTTGAATTGTGATTTTGATGTTTAACCAGTGTAGCCCTAGAATTGCCAAGTCTAGAGACTAACCATGACCAAGGAAGCCTAATCAGGTGATTAGAATTACATGTTATCACTTTTTAGCCTAAGGGTATTTTGGTCATTTTTGACTTTTAATGAAAATAAATTTTGATTAATTAATTATGTGCTAATCTATTTGTTAAGCCTTAACCTAGAAGTTGCCCTAACCTAGAGATTAGTCATGAGCCTAGATATTAGATTAGAAGCTTCCATTATGACAAGGTTAGGAATATCTAGATATTATTGTACTAGGATATTTTTTCTTAAGATATTTGTAGAAAGAAAGCCTTATGATTAAATTGAACCAATGATTGGACTTGAAATTATGTGGAGAAGCCTTAGCCACCCATCTACATCTAAATCCTAACCCTAGTCCTTTCCAACAGCCATCAAGAGCCCTTTTCCCCTATTTAAACATCTCTTCACAAATTCTTTGCCTCTTTTAACACCTACAAAGAAACCCTAACTAGTTCTTCCCCAATTTCTTCCTTTTAATCCAAATTGGTCCCAAATTGAGGCTACTCTCTTGCATTGAGATTCATTTTAGTAGAGGAGGCAAGTGGAGGCTTGCTAGCAAAGATTTGAAGAGCATTTGGCCATAGCTTATGGAGGGAACAACTCACTTAGGAGCCTTTTCATTGAGTTTGAACTCTCAATAGGTAAAACACTACAAACCCTAATGAATTCCTGATTTTTTCCATAGTTACATCCATCTAGGTGTCCCCTAACTGTAGAGTGAGTTTGGTAGGATCTCGTGTCCATTAAGTATGCGTATCGGACACGTATCAGTATTTTTAAATAAGTGTTTGATGAAATGCCTAAGTGAATTGTTTGTGCTCCATTTTTAAAACAAATTTCACTTTTGTGTAGCCCTATAGGTGTGTTTTGAATCCCCCAGGGACTGAGCATAATTTTGTGCCCATTTTGTGTCCAAATTTGGACACGAACCTGCGCACGGGACTGTAGCACATTGTCCTGATGACACGCACTGATTTCTCTAATAATTGGACACGTGGACTCGTGTCACTTGGCAAAGAGGTGGGGACAACCACTGACAAGCCCTCCTTAAGTTTTATGGACTTTCGTGTCGTGTCGGACACGAAATCCATCGTGCTCTGGCTTTAAACTACGTGTGCACAGTCTGGTTTTATCTTCTGATACTCACTTCGTGTCCTGTCCTGACACGACGAGGACACAATTCAGGCTGTCCTCCCTCTAGCCCTATATCACCTCTAACCCTAGACACGACCATGTGGACACTCGAGCACTATGTTGTGTCATTTTTGACACGACATCTCAGCACGACACTTGCTTTTAAACTAAGCACTGTAACGTTTGTTCTCTGTTTTCGACACAGTTTTGGAACACGTTTTGGAGACACACTCGACACGTTGTACACTGACACGTTGACACATGTATGAGTTAAATTACCCCCATGTTTTCATATGTAATTCGAGAAGTATATGCATGTATCAGTGGTTCTTCGAAATGTTGAGATGTAATCTCAGTCTTAATTTGGTTTTGTGGATGTTTTCATTGGGTTGATTCCAGTTCAATGCATTCTCTGTTGATTTGGTTGTAAACATTTAAATGATTTTGGTTTCAAAATAAATATTCAATTTTAGGTTGCAATGTTCGGTTCATAAACACATACTGTGAATAGTTGATACTGTTCCATGAGTTCTTTTGAATGTTTAAATAAAGTTTTTAATGTAGATTTCAAAATAATGATATGTATATATATATTTGTGTTTTCCTAATATGAGTTCGTATAAGTATGATATGTATAGTGTTAGGTGTCTGTTACATGTATGCGTGATTGCTAGTATGTAGTCTCTACCTGGTTCTGTGAACCTGAGACTAGAACCCCCGTTTTTACTACTAATACATTAACCCCATATACACCTTAACCCCCATACATGTTTACACATAACCTATATATACTTGCAGTTTACAACTGACACCATGTTGCCTTAAATCTGAGAATGGGTTAACCCCTTTACATGCTATACTACCTATATTGCTATACACTATGCTACACTACCTTGTCTTAACACAATATGTACACTGACACTCATTGTAGCAATACACTCTAACACCCCTGCTGTAC
>JANAVB010040805.1:0-47034 GCA_029216955.1 Iris pallida | reverse complement strand
GACCAACAAAAAATTGAAATTTTTGCCTTCCTACTTTGACAACTATTAAAAAAAATTAGTGATAGATTTTCTCCAAAACTCATAAAATACACCCAAAAACTAAACTTCAGCAAGCTAACTTCATTCATACTACTAAAAGATGAGAACTTTTAATGATAAATTTTCATCCAGACCCTTTCAAGTGTTTTCACCTTGCTGATCTTGGGAACAACTGATCGGAGCATGTACAGCCTGTCGTTGAGCTTCTTCTCCTCCGCCGCCTCTCCCATCAGGTTCTTCGCCGGCATCCCCCGCTCCTCTTCTTCCCTTTGCTGCTGTTATTACCGTTGCTGCCATTCTGCGCCTCTTCATCTTTACGGGTCCCGGGTCCTCGGAGTCGTAATTGAGGCCTGACCCGTCGAAGCCTAGGCTGTTCTCTCGTCCATCTCCTCGCTGCTCCTGGCCCTCGTCCCGCCGCACGAGGAGGAGAGCTCTGTCGTAGCGCGCGCTTCTGGAAAAGCGTCGGTGGGCCCCGACGGCGGGAGGGCTCCAGCGGGCGGAGGAGCTTCGGGCACGGGTTCTGGTCCATCAGGGACTCGAAGCTGCTTAGCGGGTTCGGCAAGCTGCTGAAGTTGAACCCGAAGCTGGCCGTGGCTTCGGGTTGCGGGTTGAGGAGATCCGACCCGAAGAGAGGGGAAAGCCGGCGGAATCGAAGGGGTTGGCGGCGGTGGGGGAGGAGGTGGATGGCGTGCCGCGGCGGAGAGGAGGGAGGAGAGGAAGGAGGCGGATGACGTGGCAGCGGGGACCACGGAGGAGGGGGAGGAGAAGTGGGTGGGGTCCACCGCCGCCACGTGGTGGTGGAACCAGGCGACGGAGGTCGAGGCCTTAGCCGGGGCTGGGAGCCTCCTCCACGGCGGCGGCAGAGGCCTCCGCTTCTGCGGCGGCGTCCATCCAGCCGGAGAGCATTGTGTTTTATGTGAGAAGAAGTGTATGAGAAAGAAAAGGTTGAGTATCAGAACAACAACCTAAAAAAAAAAAAAATTACTATCAATCCTTGCTTGTAAATAGGAACTCATACTGTGGGAGAATAAATAGGAAAAAGACATCCTTGTTAATAATATTTACACTTGGGAAGAGAAAGGGTCAACACTCGAACCCAAGAAAGGCAGATAAATGAATGTTGCCAATTAAATGAATGCATCATTTGGATGCAATTCCAATACATGCGGTGCATGCATGTGGAATGAAGGAATGACTTGTTATTTTAGTCTTCCTAATTATAACAATTTTAATTCCCAAACGACCTGTCTAATCATATTTGTGCAAATCCCACTATTTGGATTTTCCATAAAATCTCACTCTCAATTCATCCACAACCGTTGATTCACCAAGATTAAATCTCAACCACTTTTTATCTTGACACAGTCAGCCCTAGAATTCAAAAACTTTTGTGTTTTGTATAATATATATATATATATATATATATATATATAATATATAATATATATCTATATATATATATATATATATGAACAATTTTTTTCAACTTCTATTTGGATGAAAAGTAATATATTTATACGGTTCACTTTTAAGCCGCATGCAATGCACTTACTCTTGTAGACGGATAAGCTTAGACTGACTTCACCTCACCTTTATCATCAATTTTTTTGGCTTCATTTGAGGATTTATTTCAGTACACAGCGTGACACCCACAATGCAGTGTATCACCATACTCCGCAACGCCCGAGTAGGGTTTCTTGGAGTCCTGTGGGGTATAGGATTCCTCTCCTACCCTACATATCAAGCAGCAAGAATCGGTTGGCTAACGAGCTGAATCGGGGGACAGAAACAGCTGAAGATTCCAAACTCGGACACGACACCTTCACGGAAAGAAAGAACTTCACGTGAACGTGACCCTCTGCTGCTCTTCTCACCCAACTGGTGAAGGTGAAGCAGACGCCATGCCATGCATGCATGCATGGAAAAATCAGATTTATTCCTCGAACATTGCAACGACAGAAACAAATTGACCCCTCCCACCCTCCCTCTCTCTCTCTCTCTCTCTCTCTCTCTCTCTCTCTCTCTCTCTATAGATTATATATATATAATCACAAGTAACAGCACCCACCATGCAGCATCCCTTGCGCTTGCGCACTGATCACCATGTCATCTTCCGAGCTCCCGGTCCCTCCTCCGACCAGGAGATATTCTCCGAGTTCTTCAACTGCTGGCTCTCCGAGATAGAGCGCGACCTCCGTCTCCTCTACGCCATGGCCGCCGCCTCCCCCCGCCGCGCAAGGCAGCCAGTGCATCGACGCCCTGCAGGTCCAGGTCCTCGTCGACCGGATCGTCGGCCACCACGAGTACTACATCCGAGCCAAGTCGGCGTCGGCCCGAGGGGACGTGCTGCCGATGTTCAGCCCGACGTGGACCAGCTCGACCGAAAACCTGTTCTACTGGGTGGGCGGGTACAGGCCGTCGTTGGCGTTCCACGTGCTCTACTCCAAGTCGGGGCTGCAGCTGGACTCGCAGCTGGCGAAGGGGATGATGCCGCCGCTCGGCCCCGACTCGAGGCCGAGGGGGACCTCGGGGACCTGTCGCATTCGCAGCTCGTGCGGATCGACTCTCTTATGAGGGAGACCATACGACATGAGAGGGAGATATCTGAACAAGAAGCTTCCGCTCAGGTTTTTATTTCCTTCCCCTGCCTCACTTTAAATGAACAACTTTGTTGAACCACCGGCTTGCTTTTGAAGCTTTGCTTCCACTATTTCTGAAACAAAAATGTTGTTCGACTTAAAAAAAAAATTTGGGTATTATTATGTGATATATGACATGTCTGATGAGATAACAGCTGATATAACAAATTAAACATTAATATAATATTAATATTAATATAAATTAAATTAATATCAAATTAACATGAACATTAATATTAACATTAATATTAACTTTAACATTAACCTTAATATTAATATTAACATTAAATTAAAATTAAAATTAGAATTAGCATTAACATTAAAATTAATATTATTATACAATTATACTATTTGGCTTCCAAAAATTTTGGGTGATGCTATAGTCCATTATGTGACATGATATGGCAATTTACATGGCAACTGACTTGTCATGTTTTAACCCAAAAAAATTAATTACCTAATTTTTTTTATTGTTAATGTTAATGCTAATTTTAATTTAATATTAATTTTAATGTTAATATTAATTAATGTAATTAATATTAATATGAACTAATGTTAATTAATATTTATATTCATGTTAATTTGATATTAATGTTAATATTAATGTTAATTTTAATTTAATTTTAATATTAATTTTAATATTAATATTAAATTTGACATGGTTGTTTAATATTAATATTAAATTTGACATGGTTGTCATCAGCTATGTCATATGTCATATAATAGAAGATAGTATTATCCAAATATCTTGAGAGCCAAAAATTATTTTTTTTAATTCTAAAAACGCAACACAACAACTATTGAACTCATCTTTGATAGCTGTCATGGGAGGATTTAAAAGGAATTTGATAGATGCTGAAATCAAGGGTGGGGCTAATGTAACAATCAATCGCGTCGTTACAAGAAATTGGCTTTACTCCAACAAGCAATGGAACAAAATCTCGTATCTCATTCTTCTTTAGGGTAAAAATCCCCTCGCGCGTTGCGTTCTTCAGTCCTAATTGATCTTGGGAAAAATTTGTACAACAACTTTAACTATTTAAGATTTGCGCAACTTCATGATATTTTTCAAATGGACAGACTTCCTCCACCCCTTCATACGAAAGTGTATAGGGGGATCATACACGTATAGATCCCCCCCACGTGGGCGTGGGCTGTTAATTTATCTTTGTTAGGTAAGGCTACTTTTCTTGATGTTGGTACACGTTAATTTATCTTTGTTCGTACATATTTATTTTTGTTTGTACATGTTTCACTCTTTTTGGACATATTTAACTCTGTTTCTTAAAGTCTGTTTTTGTTTAGACACAAAGGGAGGCTCCAAATTTAAGTTTATCTCGGATTAAAATTAAATACACTGAAAAAAATGCACATAAAATATTTTTATAATATCATCATAATCCAAATGTCTGAATTTTAAGTAAACATGTTGCTTAAGACAATTACAAAAAGTCATAACATCATTTTCATACTCAGCCAAGATAGATTGAGTTGGTCCGTATTTGATATAAGCATGTCTAACTTCACCATGATTGTAAATCGAATGCTTCCATATTGAAATACGCAGTGCAGGATTTCGCACAAGTTCATTCTCATCAATATAACTCGTGGAATTTTTGCACGATGTTGAGGTTCTATAGTAATCATAGGAACATCGTTGACATTTCTACTTGAGTCGTAGATTTGGAGCCGGAAGATGCTCAAATTGTTGATGTTTCTTCTTCAAGTTTCTTTTTAAAGAACGAAAAAAATTGTTTCTTTTTTCACTACTAAAATATGCTCTATTAGCGACGTTGTTTAGCGACGGAAAGCAATTCTGTCGCTAACTATATAATAGCGACTCATTTATAATAACGTCGCAAAACGTCGATGAATAGCGACGTTCAGCGACAGTAGATACAGTATGTCGCAGAATAGCGACGTTCAGCGCATATTATTAAAATATGTCGCTTATATTAAAATTCTTGCGACGGTTAGCGACGTCCACTGTTGACGTCGCTAACTTTTTTACTTAGGGCACAGGACTCCTTTTTCCTCTCTCACTCAAAAACTCCTTTTTTCTCCCCCCCCCCCCGGGCGACTCCCTCCCCCCCCCCCCCGGCGACTCCTTCCTACTGCCCCTACGGTGCAGCTCACACAGGAGCAGCATGAGTACATGCTATCCCAGATGCGCGACAGGGGTCCGCAGTGATTTATTAATTTTTTTTATGAGTTGTATTGGCCCTATGGGCAAATTGTTTTTGGTACACATTTGTTTATACACTTGGTGGAAGACTTTTTATCATCTTCCATTTTTATTTGACTCTATTGGATATTTGTGATGATGTGTGTCTGTGAAGTGTAGTTTGTTGGATATTTACTTTGTGATATTTACTTTGCTGGTATTTTATTGTGATATTTACTTTGTGATATCTGCGACGGGGATGACAAATATACCTACGCTGGGTTATAAGCGATGATCTGATATACAAAGGAGGTACTGCCCAAATTTTAAAAAACTATAATGTGTATTTTTGTGATGATGTGTGTCTGTGTTTACAGTGTATGTGAAATACAGTGTTCGGAACCATCGATAGTTTCGATTACTGTTGTATGTTTTATCTTGGACAGAAAGAGAAACTGTTCACGGTGTACTTCTGAGAGCTTCATTTTCACATCCTTCACTCTCTCGGGACGTCGTACAGGATCCCGAGAAGGTGAAGGACGTGAAGAGGAAGTTCTGAGAAGTGCACCTGAACTGTTTTTTTTATCCAAGATAAAACATAAAACAGTAAGCGAAACTGTCGATGGTTCGAACACTACACTTCACACACACTGTAAACACAGACACACAGCATAACAAAATACACATTTTATTTTTTAAATATTTTTTTATTATTCTGCGACGTATAGCGACGGATAGCGACGTCTTAGCGACGTATTTGGACGTCGCTATACATCGCTAATTAGCGGCGTTACGTCGTTGTACGTCGCCAAATTGCTGACGTGCAGGCATGCCACGTCATCACGTAAATAGAACATGACGTCGCTACGTAGTCGCCCGACGTCGCTAAGTTTGCGACGTAACACATTCGTCGCTCTACGTCGCTTAATTTGCGACGCCTCAGCGACACGACCTTGACGTCGCAAATAGCGACGTAGAGCGACGCATGTGCCATCTGCGACTTGCTTAAAAGCGACCTTCATTTTCCGTCGTTAAAGTCGTCGCTAATTACGATTAGCGACGTATTTTCCATTATTAGCGACGTACCATTACGTCGCTAATTTGCTTTATTTTAGTAGTATTTTTTTAGTTATTGATTTTTCATCCTAATAAAATAGAAGAAATTTTATTAGTTCTTGATATTGAGCAATTAAGCAATTTGAATCAAAGTTATCCAACTACTGTAACATTACCAAAATATACGTAAATTATAAGTTCCAAAATAAGCAATTAAGCAATTTGGAAATATGTACTCAGCAGAAGCAATATATACAGCAATTAAGCAATTTGAATCTCTCTAGACTTTAGATTAAGCAATTAAGCAATTTGAATCCAACTACTGTAATTAGGCAATTAAGCATATATATATATACAGTTAAGCAATTAAGCATATATAACCAATTTAACCAATTCACATAATTAAACCAATTCATAATTAAACCAACTGGAAATTGCTGAGAAACCCAATTTCGGGGTGGGCTTTTATGAAATGCCCACCCGCTGGATAAGTTTTATGAAATACCCAGAATTAAGTATTTTCACGTTAAATATTCCAGATTCCCTTTAGATGCCACCCGCTAGAAACTGCTATTTTATAATACCGAAACTACCCCCCGCGCGAATTGGTCATCTATATGTATTTGAATTCAAAAAACTCAGATCTGGATTGCGATTTTCGTCTTCTTCTTCTTCACGGGAAATCTGAATTCCATTGCTCTCATATTCAGCAGAGATCGCAAAGATCGTCGTAGTTCGGTGTTGTTTTTCTTCAGTCGAACTCAGATCATCGCTCGTCATCATCATCACCATCATCACATCTTCATCGTGGAGACATTTGAACTCAGATCTTCAATTGTGGAGAAGATCTTTCTTCTTCTTTTCCATAAGAATTATCATCGCTTTGAGAAGAACGAAACTCTTTATTCCTGAAAAAACTAATTACACGTTTTAACACTGGAAATGACCATTCTCCGTCTTAATTAGGACAGAGAATGCCATTCTCCGTTTTATTTAAGACGGAGAATGCCATTCTCCGTCCTAATTAACACGGAGAATGACATTCTCCGTTTCCGTCTTAATTAGGACCGAGAATGTCATTCTCCGTCTTAATTAGGACGGGGAATGACATTCTCCGTTTTATTTAAGACGGAGAATGGCATTCTCCGTCCTAATTACACGGAGAATGGCATTCTCCGTGTTTCTAACACGGACTAAATTACACGTTTTAACACTGGAAATGACCATTCTCCGTCTTAATTAGGACGGAGAATGGCATTCTCCGTTTTATTTAAGACGGAGAATGCCATTCTCCGTCCTAATTAACACGGAGAATGACATTCTCCGTTTCCGTCTTAATTAGGACCGAGAATGTCATTCTCCGTCTTAATTAGGACGGAGATGGCATTCTCCGTTTATTTAAGACGGAGAATGGCATTCTCCGTCCTAATTAACACGGAGAATGGCATTCTCCGTGTTTCTAACACGGATGTCATTCTCCTGCGTTTTAACACTAGAAACCATTTTCCGTGATAAATTACACGGAGAATGGCATTCTCCGTCCTAATTAAGACAGAATGGTCATTCTCCGTTTAATTTAGCACGGAGAATGGCCATTCCGTCTTAATTAGGACGGAATGACATTCTCCATTTTATTTAACACGGAGAATGACATTCTCCGTTTCATTTAACACGGAAATGGCATTCTCCGTATTTCTAACACGGAGAATGGTCATTCTCCTGCGTTGCCATTCTCCGTGTTTCTAACACGAGAATGGTCATTCCTCCTGCGTTTTAACACTGGAATGACCATTCCCGGTAAATTAAGACGAGAATGTCATTCTCCGTCCTAATTAAGACGAGAATGGTCATTCTCCGTGTAAATTAAGACGGAGAATGTCATTCTCCTGCATTTTATGGTTAGCTGAAACTTTGGAGGCCATAACTTTTGACTGGGAGGTCGAAACGAGGTCCCGTTTGTCGCAAAATGAGCGTATCGTCGAGAGACTGAAAGTAACAGCTTCATGGTTAGACGGCCTTCCGAAATTTTAGATTCGCAAAAAAATGATGTTTGGACCTCCGTTTTAGCACTTTTTGTCGTTCGTCCCGGCTTTCCGAAATTTTTTCGAGAGTTTTTTGAAGATTTTTGAGGAGAAAACCTAGATTCGAAAGTGAGCAGCGTATGGAAGAAGATGGAGTATTGAAACGTTTTTTTAAGAGCAGTTTTGTGGTGTTTCCAATAAATAAAAGGAAGGGCAAAAGGGTCATTTGGAACCCGCTTTGGATAAGTTTCTCTAATTCTGGGCACCGCGATGAAAGTTTTTTTAGCGGTAGGTTTTACATAAACTTTTTTAGTTTTTGGGCATTTCATAAATCTTCTCTTAAACCAATACATGCACAGGAGGAAAGTCCAAACAAAGCCTCCGGCTCCGCGCTCCAATAATCCGCCAAGTTTTAAAACAAATTGGATGTAATGTAAGCAACTATAGAAAATTATAGGGATTATTACCATTCTTGATTCTTATATAAAGTAAAGCCTAAAGAGAAAGAGTTAAGAGACTCGTCTGCCGACCCGACGGTGACGATGGGTGACTCGGTGTCAGTGGGTGACGAGACGAGATGAGCAAGGGAGGCGGCGCACCGCGCGCACAGGGAACTGCGGCCTGCGGCTGCGGGAGGCTCGAAACCGCCTTCGCCGTGCCCGCGCGCCGTCCGCCCCTGCCTGTGACTGACTGACTGGACGGACACGAAGAGAGATGACTCTGGAGGGTCTGTGCAGTTGCAGTTGTGCCCTAGCTTATGTTCTTATGGGTAAGCAACGGGTACTGGTTACGGGTGGTTGGGTCACGGAAAGAAAATTTTGGCTGGTGGGCTGGAGATTCCCTCCTCTATGTGATCGAGAGAGATCCAATCCGAATCCACATCTAGTGGCTTTGTATCACATCCAAAGTTGTAATAACTCATGTATCGAACAAATGAAGTCCACATCCTCGTACGTGTCACACCCAGTACTTTGTAGAACAAGAAGGGGTTTTATTGGTAAATGAGTTCCGACCGATTTCATTTCGCTAACGTATATTTATGTATTGCTGAATCCGTTTGAATTTGATGTTTTCAGGAGTCGGTGGGCTCGACGAGCATGGGGCCATATCGCACCAAGTCACGGAGGCGCTACTGGAGCCGGCGGCGGAGGGCGGCGGGCTGACGGAACCGCCGCCGACGATGGATGCGAGATGAAGGAGAGCAGGTTAGCATGACGAAGGCGTTGGAGATGGCGGACACTCTGAGGCTCGACACGCTCAAGGGGATAGTGAAGATACTGAGGCCGCTGCAGGCTGTCCACTTCCTCATCGCCGTGTCGGAGCTGATACTCAGGTCCATGAGTTCGGAAAGCGTGTGGATGTTACTGCAAAGCTGAGAACGGCTTCAAGTAACAAATCAGCAACGTCTGAGTCAGAGCGTCGATCTGCTGCATACAAATTACAATGAAATGAAATAGTATCTTCTTCTTTGTTCGATCGATGTTTTTTCTATTTTGTTTTTTATGAATATTTAACACTCCTTTTGTCGCTGCTTTATTTGTTCTTCTACTGGTTTGTTTGTTTGTTGTTTTTTTTTTTTTTCGAACTGTGTCCATTCCCACAGGATCCTCCAGTGTACCCAACGGACTACATCCCCACGGACCATCCGGTATACCCGGGCTATTAGTTTTGTTAGTTAAAACATAATTAAACTAGATGAAGAATAACTAGTATTTATTTCTTTTTGTCCTTTTTTATGAATTTTGCATTTCTGGGGGCAAATACTTAGTCGTAATGTTCTGTTTCTCAAGTATATCTTGAGAACTTTGAGTTGGAAACAAACTTGAAAATCATTCTCCCAACAAAGAGACTGCGAGAGAACTAAAGAAAACACAGAAAACCACAACATCAAAATCACACAAAGTCGAACACAAACACACAACGATTATTCATATGGAAAATTCTTGCGAAAAAATTACAGGACATTTGGAGTCCCAACCCTGAAAGCCTCCACTATGAAATAAGAAGTTACACACTACTTACAAACTTCTCAATGCCAAACCAGATCACCACAACTATTTGGACAATGCAAATTATTACAGACTCCAAAGAACAAGAATAACGAAAAGTTTCTCTCTCATTCGAATAAGCCGTCAATCCTTCTTCCTTCTTTTCCAAAAGTTGCAAACTTTTGGATCTCTCTCTCTCTCTCTCTCTCTCTCTCTCTCTGTGGTAGATTGACAGATGGTTTTTAGGATTAGAAAATAGCTATATATACCCCCTAAATCTAGCAAAAAATCTGGACCGTATGATGGGATCCAATGATGCAGATAAAACATCCAAATCAGGTTCAGTCCGACGAAATCGAACCCAAACAATTCGGTCAGCCTAGGCCAGGTTGGTTATGCTTGGAATATGACCGAATTCTGTCTGTTCTTGACCTGCCTTCAGCTCTTCGAGCTTCTCTGACAACGGATGATGCTCGTCACACTTTCAGAGCTTCTCTGACACATGGATGGTGCCCGTCGTACTCCGAGATATTCTCCACATAGGTTGGAAATCTCATCCAACTTGAACACTTTGGTTTGCTTATAAAAATGGCTTCATTTTGTTCGCGGAAAGAAAGTTCGGTAAAGAAAAAATTAGTAAATAAATTCAATGCTTTTTCCAAGTGTATAGGAAATGACAATTTTAATTAATTTTTATTTTCGGTGTTTGAAAAGATCATATATAGTCATAATATCTTTTAGTATCAACTACAGTAGGTGGAGGAATAGTTTAGTCCTAATTTTTTAATAAACGAGAAAATTGAAAGAAAAGTGAATTCGTTGATGGAAATCATTTTTTTCTATAATGTTTTTTGAGATTTTTTTCCTGTTCCTTTCTCTTGACATCCAAACATGAAAAGTGAATGACTTTTTTTTCCCAACATTATGATTCCGGGGACCAAATGTGGCATATGAGTTTGTATTTTGCAGTGCAAGAAACTAGCAATCTCATTAAAAGTTACCTCTAAAATTCGGTTTTCTGCAAATTTGAAGCAAATCTTTAATTTTTCAATGAGACATGTTTCTTCCAAGCTTTCGGGAAATAAAAGGGTCTGAAGACAATTTCTATAAATTTTTTAGATGTCCGACAATTTATACGGGACTTTGTGCACGGGTCTAAAATAATCTCCATAATTAATAGATTACTTGATATAAGAAGATTAGGTCAGACGAGGGCCTAATATTTAATACAATAATACTTGTCAGTCCGACGGACAAATCGAAATCGAAAAAAAAATGATACATTTCAGACACTGATTGCGGACCAAAACCAACGAGCAATTAAATCGGGACCAATCAGGTCCGAACAAGTGTCAACGATTTCAACCACGGTCTGTATAGCAACCTTGTATTTAATATGAATATTAATCCTTACTTTCCTTATCCAAAATTTATCTATGCTCCAGAGACTTGAATCATATATCAATATAAGTGCAGGCCATCACTGTCAACTTGGCTGGAAAGAAACAAAGAAGAAAATTCAGATAAACAAACCATGAAAGCAGAGTTGATAGTTGATACTGAAAGTGTCTTTAAAGTATGTGTTAGTATAATTGATAAACAAAAAAACAATGTTGTTTGGTTAACCTCTTATCAACTCATATCTAGTAGCAAAGGGACCATCTCTTTGGACCCAAAAATGAGACCCGATAAAATGTGTCTTTACTATTTTGATATATTTTAGTGCACAGAAGTCGAATAAAATAAAGATATCTCACATTATCTAGCTTATTAGTCTACCTGACTTGTAGACCATGACAAAATTTCGTAGTCCTCGCGTACTGCAAGTATGTCACATATCTACGAGCAAAGTGATATTTTTCGAAAGAACTCAATATAGACTGAAAAAGGAGGTTTAATTTTTTAATTGTTACGTTGATACTCTTTTAAACTTGTATTCTTAATATGACACATTTTATTAAAAGTAGTATCTTGGGGTCAAGACAACAAGGTAAGATATGTTGTGCAAAATTTATTCATTTTTTAGTAACATGAAATATATTTTAGTAACCACTCTACTTTTGTTAGACAACAAAATCAAATATTTAAATAAACTATAAATATATATAGAAATAGAGCAAAGTATTTATTTATTTATTAGCTGAAATTGAGGAGTGAGAATTATTTGCAGGTCTAAAGAGTTGGTACGGGAAAGAAAGAATAGAATGGTAGAAGAAATGTTAGGTATTTTTTGAGAAGTTGCTATTTGGACCGTTATTGGTATGAACGTCAATGGCCCACAACCCACATGACGATCCTCCATTGGTCCTCTGATCTGATTTTTAACGAGGTAGGCTCCGGTGCTAGTAGGGGGAGCTCAATGGACCGCTGTCATGTAAGCTCGATTATTGAACCGGTATATCTAAGGACGGACTAAATTGCATTTGCGTATTTTTTTTTCTCCCTAAAAAGGGTTAGTGCACTAATGATAAGATTACATGCAATTTTTATAATTAGTCCAAAAAATATGCAACTATGAATTTACAAATATGCAAAGAGATGATCCCAACGCGTGATTGAGTCATCATCTTTGAGTCAATTTATGGAAGGAAGCCTCCATAATAATTAATATTCTATTGAGACAAAAGGACCCAAGTTGGAAGACTAAAAAGCTTCTATTCCCACTCTCTCTCCTCTCTCTCTCTCGCTCTTGGACTCCATTGATTGATGATGTTTCTCCAAGAAAGCTTTCGGAATGAAGCCCCAACAACTCTCCAGCACTTCTCTTCCCAAAGAGATGTCACCTACAGGTGCCCCTCTCTCTCTCTCTCTCTCTCTCTCTTTCTCTCCTTTTGTAGTAATTGAACCCTTGTTAGCAATCACCCGAATAAAACTCGTATTATACGCAAATTTTTCGGTATCTTTCATAAACGTATAATACTTGTATACTTTTGACAGATCTAAATTAGTACATAAATTTTAAACATGCTATATTTCAATCGGTACATAAATTTTAAGCATGCAATGTTTTAAATATGTTTCGTATAAATTATTAAAAAATTTGGCAAAAAACGTGCTGGGAACCTGTTTAATTAACCAAATTTGAAAATATATTTAAGAATGTGAAGTTTTTAACCTCAATATTTTTATTTCTCGAATATTTGACCAAATTTTTGAACGTATTTTATTTGCACTGAGCCTATTTATATTTGTACTTTTGTCGTTCCGATTTGCCGAATTGCTAACAAGGAATTGAACTGTTCAAATTCGAAAATTGCAACTTTTTTCCTTTTAATTTAGTCTTAGCTCTTAAACCCATCAATTTTATAAGCTAAAGATTCAATCTTTATGCGAAATTATGCTGACCCACTATAATTGTAGTATGATCTATCAGTTTCATTTCGGGAAGAGGGGCAAAGATGCAAACTTTATGCAATATTTTGATGTTCTGCTCTTAAACACATCAATTTTCTAAGCTAAAGATCCATTCTTTGTGCAATAATTTGCTGAACCAATATAATTAGTGTACTCTTATCAGTTTCATTTCTGGAAGAGGGCCAAAGATGCAATATTATGGCAATATTTTGATGTTCTGCTCAGTTATGAGCTTTTACTGATACAATTGATATGAAGTTAATGATTTAATTTGTTCAATATTATGCAATAATTTCATTTTGAATTCTCACAGGATTAGCACTGAGATAGTGAGATGGAAAGAACCATACGTTGCTTCTCTAGCATTTCATTTGTGCTTAGCCTCTTTTTTATTAGTAGCCATATTAGAATTCTGACTTTAGGAGGAGCAGGATATTTGTTGAGTACTCTATTCTAACTTTCTAAGCCAACCTTCATTTGTGAGGGCCTGCATGCTAGGAAGCATGGACACTTCAAGATGGCTTCCTGCGTCCGTGTCGGAAAAGTACTGTACGCAACACAGACGTCCAAAATACACTAGGACACGCAAAAAATGTTGTCATGTCAGTGACATTGTCTCTATCTCGTGTTGCACAGCTATGTGGATTTTACGGCAAATAGTGAATTAAGTTCTGCAAATACCAACATAACTATTGGTCACAGACTCGCACTTTAAAAGAATGCTTCGTGTTCAAGGAAAGGAAATTCTTAAAACAATGAGGTTACCCTCAGGCCTCGTTTGGTTCGCGGAATGGAAAGGAAAGGAAACTGATTCCTTGGTATTTCCTTTCCTTTAGGAAATTACAATTCCTATAAACTTTCCTTTCCGGTGTTTGGAAAGATCGGGATTATTGCCGGAATATATCTTTACTTTCCATTATAGTGTTTGGTGTTTGTAAGGAAATGAAACAAAATCAAGTCAATTTTTCAAAAATACCCTCGTGCTAATAAAATAATTATTACTTAGAAATATTTTTGTCTAAAAGATATTATGGATAAAAATGGTAAATAATATTATGAACATGGATATTTTGGTCAAAACTTTTTGTAATAAATGCGGAAAAGTTGGAGGAAAAGTGATTCCTTATATAAATGAGAGGAACCACTTTCTCCCCTATTTTCCTACCTCTTGGGAATCATTTTCCCCTTTCCAACAACTTTTCTTTGGCTCCCAAACATAGGAAAGGAATCACTTTCCTTTCCCAAGCTCAAATTCCGGTAACCAAACGAGGTCTCAATGAATAAGAAAAGACCAAAACAACCATGTTCATGGGCTTTGATGAAGATGTGCGCTTCTCAAGAAAAATGGAATATTAAATTTTTTTATGGCATAAGTTTAGACTCTGAGTTCATCGAAGAGGCGATTGTGGATTGAGAATTGTGATTGATGGGGTCAATGTTGTTGGATGCGTAAAAACTGTCACATAATGTGATCTTGCTCCTAGAATCCTTCTCCATACTCTAGTATCCTCTTGATCTGAAAGGTTCAAGAGAGCATATCTAAGGGTTGAAAATATGCAATTTGACCAATCGCTCTTATGGTACCTCACCTTCTCTTATGCCCACTATTTCACGCAAATATTTTTTGGCCCACCAAGATGGCTATGCATAACCATCATCTGATAGGGGTTTTTCTGGAAGTTTTTGGAATCCTCCAGAATGTGGTGGAGTCTTCTTAAAGACTCACGAATTCTCCGTATCTTTCTAGATGTTCTAGAATCTTTCTTTTAAATATCTACGACCTAGAATAATTCCTGGAATATTCTATTTTTAGAAGTTTTATGTAAGCCATTTAAGGCCCTATAAATAAGTGGGAGGCTCATTTATTCCTCACCATCCAAGTAGCTGTAAATTCTCTCTAGTATAGTGAACTTTTTAATATTCCAATCTCTTTCTTTTGCTCCATGTTTTCTCATTCTCGTCTTAACGATCTAGCTAAGCGTTCGAGGAAGGCTTGCAAAGTTCTTCGAGGAAAAAGTTTGTGCGTCGCACGGAGCGAGGTGTAGGCAAAAACATTAAGTCTGTAACAAGTGATATCAGAGCGAAGGTCGGTTGGTGTCATGTCGACATCCGAAAACATCCAGGAGAGACATGCGTCGCCTAAGGAAAGGAATACCAAGACCAACAAAAGAGGGCAAGAGCAAGGAGCCTATAACGACGCGTACCATTGCGGATCTTGCAGAACGTCTCGAGATCTTAGAGACAGGTTCGAGGAACATAGGGATGCACATGGGCTTCGTGGAGCAAAGCAACATGAGGCTATAGGAGTTCTATGATGGGCTCGAGAGTGACGTCATTTCTTCCATGGTAATATCCCAAGAGCAAATCCAAGAGATCTTATCCGCACTTGAGAAGGAGCTCAAGGTGTAGGAACGAAATGTAAAGCGCTATACTCTAGAAGGGGGGTGAATAGAGGCAGCGAAAAATTAGCTAATAAAAATTGTTAGCAGCAAGATCACAGAATATATATCACAGATATGTAAATGAAAAGTATAGAGGATGTATAATGGTTTTCCTCTTGTGAGGACTAGTCCAATCGAAAGAACTCTAGCTTCCAGTTGAAATCCACTATGGAAAAACGTCGCAAGTTTTCATGCAAAGTTCTTGCAACTTCTACAACGCGAGCTTTGATCTGAAGTACTCGACCAACTTCAATTGTGAAGTGTCTTTTTTCAATCACGTCTCTGATTACAATCACTCTGAAACTTCTACACCGTATCACACTGACAAATCGACTAGAGAATTGTAAATGGCTTAGGATTTGAAAATAAAAATCTTAGAACACTTTGGAAGAACGTATTAGGCTTAGAGAGAGGAGAAGAGAGAGAGGTGTGTTGAAATGATGAAAATTCTTTTCTATTTATAGGTTTTCCAAAGATAGAATTCAGACAGAATTCTTTGAGAGAATCTCGGCAAATAGTCGTTGTATCTATAACTGCGGGGAGTCCAAGTTCAAAATCCAACGTCCACTAACCGAACTCGGGCCGAATTTCCTTGGTGTTCTGTTAGGATTTTTGCAAATTAGTTTTGGCTTTTTGAAAAGTCAAACAGTTAGGAGCTTTTGTAACTAGATTTATTTTCAAAACATGAATATTTTGAAAACATTTTGGGGTAGCCTATTTCCAGTACGACTCGGTGTACATCGTATTCCTAGACTCAATAAATAATGAAAATTACATGAAAAAAGAAAGTACAGACTCAATGGTAAAACGACTTCATGTCTTGAACGGTAGCAGTAGCAGTTCTCAGCAATTGTCCAAGTAGCCCTTATATCGAGACGGGGTTAGATCAATTACTAAAATTAGGTTTGACCCTGACCAATGGGCCAACACAAGGCACATCATGCAGATTTTGTAGACTTGCCTGGAAGGTCCGATGCTATGATGAGCTAAAGATTGTGGCCGAGAGTTGCGGAGTATTCAAGACCAAAGTTGTTATTTTGGAGAAGGCCATTACGAAAAATGGACCTTCGAGTAGGGAGGTAAAAAGAAGGAAGATCCCTGAGCCGAAATCCTTCAGTGGGGTGCGAGATGCCAAAGAAGTGATAAACTTCTTGTGGAACGTGAAGCGATACTTCAAGACATTGCTCATTGACAATGAGTTCGAGAAGGTAAACATTGCTTCACTCTACTTTACTTTATAGGTACTGCTATGTTGTAGTGGCGTCGTAGGTGCATGGAAATAGAGAAGGGTTTGTGCTCGACTGAGACTTGGAAGGATCTCAAGAAGGAGATCAAGTCTCAGTTCTACCCGAAGAATGTAGAGTTCGTGGAAATACGGAACTTGCGGCAACTCAAGCACACTGGGACAGTTAAAGAGTACATTGGGGAGTTTACACGTTTGATGCTCGCGATATCTAGCATGGACGAAGAGGATCGATTGTTCTTCTTCCTCGATAGGACTTCAACTGTGGGTGGCTCAACAATTGCAACGATAGAGGGTACAATACTTGAATGCCGTCATAGCAGTAGTCGAGAGGCTTGTCGAGTACAGGTGGAACGACACCGAGGAACGACACCGATGCCAAAGCCAAGCCAAATACCACCAAGGAAAATAGTGGGGGAGAGAAGGAGGGCTCTCTTAAGGTCGGTCCGTTCGAAGGAAAGAAGCGTAAAATTTGCCTAACCTGAGCAGGTAATTCGTGCTTCATATGTGTAGAAAATTACTATACTCGGGATTGCTAGAACAAGAGCAAACGTGTCAATATCGTCCGAAGCGAGGAGATGGATGACAAGGAGTATGAAGTGGAAACGTACATGGGAGCGTTGCGCTTACTCAACGTCGTTAAGGCCAAGTCTGTTGTATTGAAGACGCCGCGCATGGAGTACATGTACGTTGACATGAGGATCAATGGCATGAGCACAGGAGCGTTGGTTGATACGGACGTACTCATAACTTCATCTCGGGTATGGAAGTCCGTCGCTTGGGTCTAGCTTTGGAAAAAGATTCAAACAAGATGAAGACAGTCAATTCGGAGGCGCATCCCGTGCACGGGATAGCTAAGGTGTAGAACCCTAGAGGGGGGGTGAATAGGGAAATTAAAAATTAACTACAACAATTGAAGCAATAAAGACAATTGAAAATAAAGAGTAGAAAGATCAAACGCAAGGATGTATCATGGTATCCTCTTTTGAGGCAATCCAGTCCCGGAACTCTCTCCGGCTTTAATCCACTATTTAACCAAATAGTACACACGAGTTTGGATCCGAAGAACTCACCAACTTCTACACACGAGTTTTAATACGAAGGCTCGCCAACTTCAAACAAAAGAGAAGAGAACTTGTTGATCTTCTAACACGTGAAGATCAAAATGTACAACTCTTTAATACTCTAGCACTTTGGGAGAGGATGACAATGAGAAGCTTGGAAGAGTATTAATGGTGGAGCTCTTGGTTGTTGGAAAATTTATGGTAAGAGTTGGTGAGGAAGCTCAAGAGAGAGAGAGCTTTCTTTTATAGGAGAACCAAGAGTTGGTGGCATTTAATGCTCTGAATACAGACAGACCGGCATGCCGTCGGTATGCAGCGGCATACCGTCGGTATACCGGTCAAATAGTAACGGTCATATTAATGACCGTTTGAGAGCATTAAATGCTGCCATTAATGCTAGTCAGGGCAATTCAAAAATCAAATATTTGAAACACGGTATACCGCCGGTATGCCGGAGCATGCCGCCGGTATGTCGACAATTTGTCACAGCAAGTTTTGGGTTGCTAAAAAACGGTATACCGCCGGTATGCCCGAGCATGCCGTCGGTATGCCGACAATTTGTCACAGCAACTTTTGGGTCGCTAAAAGCGGTATACCGCCGGTATGCCGGAGCATGCCGCCGGTATGCCGACAATTTGTCACAACTTTCTGGACACAAAAATCGGTATACCGTCGGTATGCTGGAGCATGCCGCCGGTATGCCGACAATTCGTCACAGCAACTTTCTGAGCTTTAAAAACGGTATACCGCCGGTATGCCGGAGCATGCCGCCGGTATGCCGCTCTGTAGGTATTTGATTTTTGACTTGTTCTTTTTACTTGTCATCCGTCCTTAGGTGTTTACAAATATACCTAGACTTGTACAGACACAGAGACTCTAAGCAGGAAGACGCCGTCTTATGCAGGGAACGCCGATAACTACTTCAGTCTTCAATGTAAAAGATGATTGCGCTTGAACGGAAGAACTCCAGTAGTAGATCTTCTGATAATTTTTGAATCTGAAGAACATAATACTTGTCACGACCCGCACCCGCTAAAGGGCACGTGACGCGACAACGCCCAGCCCTCACCGAAAAAATCGACGAGGAACGCTGTGGATTTTCTAGTCTGACAACAGTTTATATATATATAACAAACCTGTCGAGAATATGGTCAACTCCGAACGGAGGACAAGCATGAATATATATAAGTGCTCAATCACAACTCTAGATGATAAGTAAAGACTGAAAGATAAAGACAACAAGACGATAAAATATAACCTGTCAAGTCCAGATACAAATAATATACAAGTCCAGTCTCTAATACAGTCCAAATATAATACAGTCTCAAAAGTAACTGGAAACTAAGTCCAGTACAAAGACCTACTCTAACTAAACAAGTGGTATAGTCTCGTCAGGCGGAGCTACGCCCTGCGGGACCAAGTCTAGGCCCACTACGTCGTCCGGACCGTAGTAGGTACTGCAATCTCCCTCGTCGACATCTGTAATATTTTATCAACAGTCCAGTCAGGATGGAACGAGTACATATATCTCATAACAGATCTCAAGATAGAATAAAAGCTATAAGACTGTAAATAGAGCATATACAATGATCATGGAGTGTACATGTATGTATCATGGCATGGTAAGCTGTAGAGCTAGAGCTAGAACAAGAAAATAGAACTGAATCATGGCATGTACACAAATCAAGGTAAGCTATATATCCAATGTGTGTGAGTAGTAGTTTCAGCTTGTGATCGGCTTGGGTACCTGTCGAGAATCGGCCTGACAAGTCATAAGTCGGTATATGACTCACACTGTTCAAGAATGCAAGGGGATATGATCACAGGCATACGCTACTACTCCCCCTACCCCAATTGTAGAATGGATCCAAACAGGACAACGTCACTGCACGGGATTCTAATGAGAAGGTAGCTAGCCTTCTCTAGAATCAGTGACCATATATTGAGCAAGAGCTACACGGGTGCTTGCACAATACATCCCAACCTAAGAAGGAGAAAACATCTCTCGTCGGGATCCAAGAATACCAATCCGTGAGAACCATGTGTCGGGAATAAGCATATCAACACTAAGTACATGAATCATAACAGTTATCATAAATTGAGAATAAGTATCAGAGAATGTACTCGCCTGTAAGATGATAATATACGTCGACTGGATCAACTGCAGTGTCTCGAGGACCTATAGAGAACAAGACGTATCAATACTATGTTTAGGAAGTAAAGTTAAATCAAATTAAAACCTATTTAGTCATTCTAGGTCAAGACATGTCTAGTCGGATTAATCTTGGTCATGGAAGAACATTAGAAATCAATCTGAATCAAACTAGGTCGAAAACTGGCTTACCGTTGACTTTTGGTCAACGGATCAACTCTGGTCAACTCTAGGTCAACTCTAGGTCGACCCTAGGTCACTGGTGACTAATAGTTGACTTTTAGTCAACTGTCCAAGTTAAAAGGAATTTAGAACTAAATTGGGTAAAGTGTTGACCCATAGTTGACTTTTAGTCTAAAAAGTCAACCGGGGTCAAGACTAGGTTTAGACAGCTAATTCTACTCATTACCAACCTATACAACCCATATCCAAGTCCATCTTGGACTTGGAAACTCAAATCTTGGCCATGGGCCAATTCCCTATTTTACCCTTAAAAAGGGTAAAATTCTACCTTCGACGATTATCTAGATAGCCTACCTACGCTTGATATTTTGACCCGTGCTCCCTAGGGTAGTAGGGTACTATCCTATAGATTCGTTATCTACCAGAATACCTAGATAAAGTGGACGTCTAGTCCACCTTACGGCCCGTTGCAGATATCTTGAATATTTCAAGATACGCACTGATACGGCGCGATACCGGCGCCCTACGATCCCGATTTCCACTCGGGAGCCTACCCGCAAAATCTAATTCACATAACCTAGGCCTATGTCAAGTTTCGTCGCAATCCGACGCTCCGAGCTTAATTTCCCCTTCTAACTCGATTTCTACCAAAAATCCCCTTTTTGCTCTCATTCTAAATCTCCTCCTTAACCCTTAATTCTAATTCTTCTTCTTCTTAACTCTTCTAATCTTCTTCTTCAATCTTCTTCCTCTCATTTTCTTCTCAACTTCCTATTCTAACTTTTCTTTCCTAACTTCTAATTCTTTTTCTTATTCTCCTTTCCTATTCTTCCTCTAACTTCTTCTAATTCTCTCCTTCTACTTTCTTCTAATCCTTCTTCTATCTAACCATCTAATTATCTATCTATACATATATATATATACATATATATATCTACCTATATATATACATATATATATATGTACTGGGGGGGGGGGGGGGGGGGTGGGGGGTTAATGGGGGGTGAATGGGGGAAAAGGAGCTGCCAATGGCAGCTCCTACTGCTGCTACTACTGCTGCATCTACTGCAGCTGCTGCTGCTATTGCACCTGCTGGTGCTTACTGCTGCATCTACTGCAGCTGCTGCTGCTATCTCATTCTTCTTCTTCTCCTCTTCTACCTCCTTCCCTCCTTCCTCTACTCTCTCTATATATATATATCAATACATATATATACCTATCTATCTATATAGCTATACATATATATATATATACCCATATCCATATATATACATACATAACTCACAACACACTCACTACTCTATATACATATATAGACACACACACATATATATATATAAACACACATAGATACATATCCTTGTACATATATATACACACACACACACCACACATATATATATATATATATATATATATTATATATATATATATATTTATTATATATATATATATATATATATATATATAAACACTCCTACACATATACATATATAAACACATACACACACACTCTCTCAACACACACAAGCTCACTAACCCTCTCACCACAACTCCCATGACAACACCACCATTTCCATTCCTCTACCCAAACAAATACCATTAATATATACATATATACACATATATATATATATATATATACATACATATACATATACCACTATATATATTAAAACCCCAATTAATTCCTTAACCTAGATTATTTGGAAACCTAATAATTTCTAGGGCAAAGTGTAGAGAACTCTCTTCTCTACAATTAATGTGAAGGAATTAAATGCAAAGGAGAATTAAATTGAGAATTAAAAGCTCACCTAGAATGGGTTTTTCTTGAGAAGGAAAAAGCTTGGAGAAAGAAATGAAGTGGAAAGAGAGAGGAGTTTACTTTGTGGTGAAGTAAAGAGAAGGGGGGGGGGGGGGGTTATTCTTGGCCGGCCATGGGGGCTTGGTGGGTTTGGGTAGGGATCCACTAAGCCCCCAACCCATTAAGCTTAGTTTGGTTTGATTTGAAATCGGTTTGGTTCGGTTCGTTTCGGTTTAGATCTAACTAACTAATTAGCCTCTAAAATGACTAATTAAGTCATGGAAGTTTGGTTGATAATTTCTAGCCTAATTATGATAGTGTGTGGGCCAAACACAGCTAGTTTGTGGGTCCCACTAGTGTCCAGGCTATCCGGGTCTCCAATTTGAGTCCGAATTGGATAAAATTCAAACCGACTCAAATAAATTCCTAAAAATCATATAAAATCAAATAAAATTCCTAAAATATTATAAAACTTGAAAATGACGAAAATACCCCTAGTTTGAAAACTGGGGGTGACAAATCTACCCTCCTTAAAAAATTTCGTCCTCGAAATTGAATGAGAACTAACACAGCAATCATGAATTGAACAAGGAAAGAAAAAGCTAGAATTTTACCTCAAGGCTCGAAGAGATATGGGAATCGCTCCCGCATGTCGTCCTCCCTCTCCCAGGTGGACTCACCTGGAGAGTGGTGTCTCCATGCAACGCGAACCAAGGGAATGACCTGGTTCCGGAGCACCTTCTCTCTTCGGTCCAAGATCTCGACCGGCTTCTCTGGGTAGCTGAGTGTCGGCCCCACCTCGACCTCGGAGTGGTCTAAGACGTGACTGGGATCTGCCACATACCGTCTCAGCTGCGACACGTGGAACACACTGTGCACTCCCTCTAGTGCAGGCGGTAACTCCAGTCGGTAAGCCACTGCACCGACCCTACCCAGGATACGGAATGGTCCGATGTATCGTGGACTAAGCTTCCCCCCGCCACCAAAACGAATCGTGCCACGCGTCGGAGAAATCCACAGAAAGACAAGATCATCAACCTAGAACAAAACACAAGACTTAGAGCTTGATCTACAACAATCACAATCAGACTCAAATACTAGAAAAATCTAGATTATACCTCAAACTCCAATGGCCTCCGGTGGCTATCGGCCCAATGCCGCTGCCTATCCTGCGCCACCCGAAGTCTATCCCTGATAACCCTGACCTTCTCTGCAGCATCCACCACCATCTCAGGGCCAAGCAAAACCCTCTCACCAACATCATCCCAAGACAAGGGAGTACGGCACCTCCGTCCGTATAGAGCCTCGAAAGGTGACATCTCTATACTGGCTTGGTAGCTGTTGTTGTAAGCAAACTCTACCAAGTGAAGGTGGTCCTCCCAAGATCCCCCGAAGTCCAAGACACAGGTACGCAGCATATCCTCGAGGGTCTGAATCGTCCTCCTCCGACTGCCCGTCTGTCTGGGGGTGGTATGCGGTACTGAACTTGAGCGATGTGTCCAAGCTAAGCTGCAAATTCCGCCAGAAGTGGGAAGTGAATCGGCTATCTCGATCCGAGACTATACTCACTGGCACCCCGTACAATCGGACTATCTGTCGCACGTACATCTCGGCCAACCTCTCCGTCGACAAACCCACTTTGAAAGACAAAAAGTGGGCCGATTTGGTCAATCGATCAACAATGACCCAAATCGCATCCTTCCCTCCTGGAGAGCGCGGAAGCCCAGATACAAAGTCCATAGTGATATGCTCCCACTTCCACTCAGGAATGGGTAGTGGCTGGAGCAATCCACCGGGTCTCTGCCTTCCGGCCTTCACCTGCTGGCACACCAAGCATCTCGAAACGAACTGAGCCACCTCTCGTTTCATGCCATACCACCAAACATGCTGTCTCAAGTCTCTATACATCTTGTTGGCTCCTGGATGCATAGATTACTGAGAACGGTGCGCCTCCTGAAGTACCTCCTCCCGAACTCCTCCGCTCGGCACGCACAATCTGGTACCATGCCTCAACGACCCATCCCCTGCTATAGAGAACTCATCTAACAGTCCTCTCTGGACCTGCTCCCTGATGACTCTCAGAGCCTCATCCTCAAACTGAGCTGCCCTGACTCTGTCCATCAGCTCTGACTGCACCTGGAGACCCCACATCTGCGCCTCGAACCCAGGAACTATCACCTCTATGCCCAAGCTCTCCAGATCTGCCAGAAGGTGACGATCCATCGTCAAACACATAGCCACGGGATACCTGCTCAAAGCATCCGCGACCACGTTGGCCTTCCCCGGATGGTACTGCAAGGATATATCAAAATCCTTCATCAGCTCTAACCATCGCCTCTGCCTCATATTCAGCTCCTTCTGGGTAAACACGTACTTCAAGCTCTTGTGGTCAGTATAGATCTCCACACGCTCTCCGTACAGATAGTGTTTCCACAGCTTCAAAGCAAAGATGACCGCTGCCAGCTCCAGATCGTGGGTAGGGTAATTCCTCTCATGAGGACGTAACTGCCTAGATGCATAGGCAATTACCTTCCCGTGCTGCTGAAGCACACAACCCAAACCCCGTCCTGAAGCATCACTGTAGATCGTATAACCACCAGATCCAGATGGCAGCGTCAAGATAGGAGCTGTAGTCAACCTCGCCTTCAGCTCCTCGAAGGCGGCCTGGCACTCATCGGACCAAACAAACTCCTCGTCCTTCCTGGTAAGGCGGGTCATCGGCTGGGCAATCCTGGAAAAGTCCTGCACGAACCTCCGGTAGTAACCTGCCAGACCCAGAAAACTCCGAACCTCTGCTACTGAGCTCGGCGTAGACCAGGACTCCACTGCAGAAATCTTCTTCGGATCCACTGAAATCCCCTCGCCAGAGACAACATGGCCTAGGAACTCCACGCGATCCAAGAAGAACTCGCACTTGGACAGCTTCCCGTACAGCTGCTCCCTCCTGAGAGTGTCCAACACAATCCTCAGGTGCTCCTCGTGCTCCTCTGGTGTCTTCGAATAGATGAGAATGTCATCAATGAAGACCACCACGAACTTGTCAAGGTACTGGTGAAATACCTTGTTCATCAAGTTCATGAATACCGCCGGGGCGTTGGTCAACCCAAACGGCATGACGGTATACTCATACTGGCCATAGCGGGTCCGAAAGGCAGTCTTCGGAATGTCATCCCGCTTCACCTTCAGCTGATGGTACCCGGTACGCAAGTCGATCTTCGAGAACACCCTCGTGCCGCTCAACTGGTCGAACAAGTCATCAATCCTCGACAGAGGATACTTGTTCTTGATGGTAAGGTTGTTGAGCGTCCTGTAATCAATACACAGACGTACCGTACCATCCTTCTTGGGGACGAAAAGAATTGGCGCGCCCCAAGGTGAAGAACTAGATCGAATAAAGCCCTTGTCCTCCAGCTCGTCGACCTGCCTCTTCAGCTCCGCTAACTCACTGTTGTTGATTCTATAGACGTGCTGGGAGATAGGCTCAGCACCCGGCACTAGATCTATAGAAAACTCAACATCACGATCTGGCGGCATCCCGGGCAGCTCCTCGGAAAAAACATCCAAGAACTCAGCAATGAGTGGATGTGGCAACACCGGCCCCGCCAACAACGCTCCGCAGAATCCATCTCCCTGCTCCACTGCACCCCTGGTGAACTCATACTCCGGCTCTCCCGGCGGCCTAAATAGAATCCTGCCCCCTCTGCAATCGATGCTAGCGTGGTGCGTGCTCAACCAATCCATACCGAGTACCACATCGTAACTCGGAAGTGACATTACGAGCAAACACGCACTCAGCTCCCGGCCTCTCAAAGAAACTTTCCGTCCCTTGCAAACATTATTAACTAGGATGATGCCATTCCCAGTCATAATCTTGCAAGTCCTATCCAGATATTCAGCAATAATATTGTGCCTAAGAGCAAAAGAAACAGACACAAAACTGTGCGTAGCACCAGAATCAAATAAGGCCAAAGCTGGAAAAGAATCGAGCAGAATAGAACCTGCGACAACATCCGCAATAGGCTCCATCTCCTCGGCTGCAAGAGCAAAGGCTCTACCCTGACCACCCCTCTGCTGGCGGTGCTGAACAAACTGCTGCTGCTGAGTCGGAAGCGGACCTCGCTGCTGAACTACCGGCACACTAGCTGGTGCCCTCTGAACGGGTGCCCTCTGAGCTGCTCCAGCTGCACGGGAGTTCTTGGGACACTCCCGCATCTGATGCCCAGTGGCACCGCAAAAGAGACACAGCCCCAGCCTCCTCCTACAGAACTCGAAGAGGTAACCGGGCTTCTTGCAGAAGTGGCACGGTGGATCATCCTGCCCCGGACGCTGCTGACTCCTCTGGACAGACGCTCTGGCTTGCCCCTGCTGCTGGTGATGCTGGAACGACTGATGCTGAAGCTGAGGGCGCTTAGCAGGCCCTGCGCTGCTACTGGCCCCCGAAAACAAATCTCGATCCCTCTTTGGCTTCAAGCCCCACTCCCTCTCCACCTTCCGAGCCTCCGCGTAAACCTCTGCATATGTCGCATAGAAGGAAGGGATGATATCCTATGTCAATCCCTCCCGGAAGCGCTCCGCTCGGATCACCGGGTCACTCACCATGTACTCGGCGTATCGGCTCAGCCGGCCGAACTCCGCCGCATACTCCTCTACGGTCATACTGCCCTGCTGCAGGTTCTGGAACTGCCGCACGAGGCCGATCTTGTCCGTGGGAGAAAAGAACTTCTCTCTGAACAGGGCCCAAAACTCAGCCCAAGTATGGCCCTCACCTGCAAGAGCCGGCTCGTTCCGGAACCATGTTCGGGCAATATCTAACAACTGCAACCCAACCGCCTCGACCTTCAGGTCGTCTGCTAGGCGGCAGGCCCTCATCTGGCGCTCGATATCCTCGAGCCAGTCATCAGCATAAATAATGCCCTCAGTCCCCTTGAAATCCCTCGAACCAAGCTTCTTGAAAGCCTGGATATCCCCGACCTTCGGCTGCTGCTGCTGCTGAACCTCCCTCTGTGGAGCCCCACGCTCCACTGCCGCCATAGCCAACCTGTGTGCATCCTCCATGCCCTGGCGCATGGCCTCTGTCTGCCTCAACTGAGCCTCGTGCTGGGCCCGCTGGGACTCCAGCACCTGGTGAAAGAACGCTAGCATCTCCCCCATGTCTGTGGGCAGAGAAGGCAATGGAGGAATAGCTCCCATTATCACCGGAGGAGTCCCCTGCTGAGGAGGAAGAACGCCCCCGGCAGCTCCCGCTGTAGCCCCCGGTACTACGGGAAGAGCACCCGCAATGGCCCCAGGGACGGTCATCGAGGTAGCTGGAGGAGTACCTCCGAGAACCCCAACAGAAGTCCCATCAGCCGGGGAAGTGACCGGAGCCTGTCCGCCAGAGGTGGCAGACCTCTCCGTCTCCCCGTGCTCCTTGCCAGGAGAATGAGTCATCACTATCCTGGAGACAAATTGAAAAGAAGATATCAATATGGCACATGAAGGCAATATCAAAGGAGGACAGCTAGAATGCAGTAAATCAATATCAAAGACGGTAAGCAAGATAAGCAAGGAAAGATCCTACTGTGATTGAGCACTCTTAGCCTACTACTTCCTATGTGTAACACAGGCTCGTAGTCAACACTCTAAGACGAGTGCCGCCACGACATCGCACTAATTGCGACTTCAGGACCTGCGTGGGCCACCACTAAAACGTGTCACGACCCGCACCCGCTAAAAGGGCACGTGACGCGACAACGCCCAGCCCTCACCGAAAAAATCGGCATGGAACGCTGTGGATTTTCTAGTCTGACAACAGTTTATATATATATATATAACAAAACCTGTCGAGAATATGGTCAACTCCGAACGGAGGACAAGCAATGAATATATATAAGTGCTCAATCACAACTCTAAGATGATAAGTAAAGACTGAAAGATAAAGACAACAAGACGATAAAATATAACCTGTCAAGTCCAGATACAAATAATATACAAGTCCAGTCTCTAATACAGTCAAAATATAATACAGTCTCAAAAGTAACTGGAAACTAAGTCCAGTACAAAGACCTACTCTAACTAAACAAGTGGTATAGTCTCGTCAGGCGGAGCTACGCCCTGCGGGACCAAGTCTAGGCCCACTACGTCGTCCGGACCGTAGTAGGTACTGCAATCTCCCTCGTTGACATCTGTAATATTTTATCAACAGTCCAGTCAGGATGGAACGAGTACATATATCTCATAACAGATCTCAAGATAGAATAAAAGCTATAAGACTGTAAATAGAGCATATACAATGAATCATGGAGTGTACATGTATATATCATGGCATGGTAAGCTGTAGAGCTAGAGCTAGAACAAGAAAATAGAACTGAATCATGGCATGTACACAAATCAAGGTAAGCTATATATCCAATGTGTGTGAGTAGTAGTTTCAGCTTGTGATCGGCTTGGGTACCTGTCGAGAATCGGCCTGACAAGTCATAAGTGCGGTATATGACTCACATTGTTCAAGAATGCAAGGGGATATGATCACAGGCATACGCTACTACTCCCCCTACCCCAACTGGTAGAATGGATCCAAACAGGACACGTCACTGCACGGGATTCTAATGAGAAGGTAGCTAGCCTTCTCTAGAATCAATGACCATATATTGAGCAAGAGCTACAAGGGTGCTTGCACAATACATCCCAACCTAAGAAGGAGAAAACATCTCTCGTCGGGATCAAAGAATACCAATCCGTGAGAACCATGTGTCGGGAATAAGCATATCAACACTAAGTACATGAATCATAACAGTTATCATAAATTGGGAATAAGTATCAGAGAATGTACTCGCCTGTAAGATGATAATATACGTCGACTGGATCAACTGCAGCGTCTCGAGGACCTATAGAGAACAAGACGTATCAATACTATGTTTAGGAAGTAAAGTTAAATCAAATTAAATCCTATTTAGTCATTCTAGGTCAAGACATGTCTAGTCGGATCAATCTTGGTCATGGAAGAACATTAGAAATCAATCTGAATCAAACTAGGTCGAAAACTGGCTTACCGTTGACTTTTGGTCAACGGGTCAACTCTGGTCAACTCTAGGTCAATTCTAGGTCAACTCTAGGTCACTGGTGACTAATAGTTGACTTTTAGTCAACTGTCCAAGTTAAAAGGAATTTAGAACTAAATTGGGTAAAGTGTTGACCCATAGTTGACTTTTAGTCTAAAAAGTCAACCGTGGTCAACCGGGGTCAAGACTAGGTTTAGACAACTAATTCTACTCATTACCAACATATACAACCCATATCCAAGTCCATCTTGGACTTGGAAACTCAAATCTTGGCCATGGGCCAATTCCCTATTTTACCCTTAAAAAGGGTAAAATTCTACCTTCGGCGATTATCTAGATAGCCTACCTACGCTTGATATTTTGACCCGTGCTCCCTAGGGTAGTAGGGTACAATCCTATAGATTCGTTATCTACCAGAATACCTAGATAAAGTGGACGTCTAGTCCACCTTACGGCCCGTTGCAGATATCTTGAATATTTCAAGATACGCACTGATACGACGCGATACCGGCACCCTACGATCCCGATTTCCACTCGGGAGCCTACTCGCAAAATCTAATTCACATAACCTAGGCCTATGTCAAGTTTCGTCGCAATCCGACGCTCCGAGCTCAATTTTCCCTTCTAACTCGATTTCTACCAAAAATCTCATTTTTGCTCTCATTCTAAATCTCCTCCTTAACCCTTAATTCTAATTCTTCTTCTTCTTAACTCTTCTAATCTTCTTCTTCAAATCTTCTTCCTCTCATTTTCTTCTTAACTTCCTATTCTAACTTTTCTTTCCTAACTTCTAATTCTTTTGCTTATTCTCCTTTCCTATTCTTCCTCTAACTTCTTCTAATTCTCTCCTTCTACTTTCTTCTAATCCTTCTTCTATCTAACCATCTAATTATCTATCTATACATATATATATATACATATATATATCTACCTATATATATACATATATATATGTACTAGGGGGGGGTTAATGGGGGGTGAATGGGGGAAAAGGAGCTGCCAATGGCAGCTCCTACTGCTGCTACTACTGCTGCATATACTGCAGCTGCTGCTGCTATTGCACCTGCTGGTGCTACTGCTGCATCTACTGCAGCTGCTGCTGCTATCTCATTCTTCTTCTTCTCCTCTTCTACCTCCTTCCCTCCTTCCTCTACTCTCTATATATATATATCAATACAAATATATACCTATCTATCTATATATCTATACATATATATATACCCATATCCATATATATACATACATAACTCACAACACACTCACTACTCTATATACATATATATACACACACATATATATATATATAAACACACATATAAAAAAAAATATATATTTTTTTTTGGAATAAGGTAAAATTTTATTCCTCGCGAATCGCGGTATAGGTAATACGGTACAAAATCACACAGACTCCCCAATGACTCATGGGGTCAAAACGGATACATCAAAGTCAATATTGTGCAGAATCCCAATCGGAGGGGTAATCAGACCCTCGAAAAAGCGCCTGTTCCTCTCCCTCCAGACATGCCAGACAGTAGCAGAGAGACGCAATCTAGCTTGTCTGGCCCATCCAGCAACCATACCCCTGCGATCCCTGATCCAGCTAAGGATCCCTCTAATATCTCTGACGCTGCCAGCACCTCCCAGATACCTCCTGCACTGCTCCGATCAAATATGCCAAGCGAGAGGGCACTCAAAAAATAGGTGGGTCATAGACTCGTCCACGTCTGAGCATAGAAGACACCTCGAGTCTGGAATGGGCACCCCAAACCTAATCAGTCTATCTCTCGTCATCAATCTCCCGAGCATCAATCTGTAAGAACAGAGCTGCATCTTCCGAGAAATCCCTTTTCCCCAGATGAAATCAATATCCTCTATCCTGTCATGCCGAGTCCTAACCAAGTCATAGCAACTCTTGAAACTGAACCTGCCAGGCCCCCCAGAAGAGGCATGGCCAGCCCAGTTCCAAGTGTCCCGAGACTGGCTAGTATCAATAGAAATAGTCCGGATCTCCTCGCCAAGCTGAGCTGTGAAAGTGTAAAGCTCCGGTCTCCAAGCACCATCTCGAATGATCAGACTGCACTTCAGCCCTCTCGAGGCCTCTCTATCATGCAGCGGTCCCAAATACTCCAGTAGGGAACGATTGCCCAACCATGGGTCGAGCCAGAGATCAGTGGAGGAACCATCCCTCATGGATCGGCAGATAGCAGTCTGTAGTACGGGTCTACATTTAAGAATAGCCTTAAATGTGACCGAGAAATTATTATCAATCCTGCTCGTCCAGAAATTGGACCTCCTCAGGTATCTACTCGCCATCCAGTCTGCCCAAAGTGACCCTCCGCCAATGAACTGCCACGCCATCTTCACCCTAGCAGCCTCCTTCATAGCTCGGAGAGATCTCAACCCCACTCCCCCTTCCTCCCGAGGCCGGCAAAGTTGAGTCCACGAAATCGCATGTATGCCCCCCCCTCCAAAGAAAGTCTGCACACATGGACTCCACCTTCGTGATAGTAGCCACAGGGATCTGGATCGACTGCAGCCAGAACATAGCAATGCCAGCAATGACAGATCTCAGCAGCTCAATCCTGCCACCAAAAGATAGTCCTGCAGCCTGCCAGCCTTCCACCCTCTTCTTAGTGAACTCCACCAAACTCTGGCAATCCTGCTCCCTAGCATAATTCACCGTCAATGGGACACCCAGGTACTTCACCGGCAGCTCACCTTTCTCCACTCCCAGAACCAGAGCCCGCTCCTCCTTCTGAGGGCAACTAGAGCTGAAATAAACTCTACTTTTCTCTCTATTAAGCTTCAGCCCCGAGAGCCTCCCGAACTCCTCCATAATGTCAGATAGAGCCCTCATCCCTCCCATGGACGGTCGGAGAAGCACCAGTAGATCATCTGCATAAATCAAGTGCGAGACCACCGGATGGACAAGTCTAAATAGTGGAACAATCCGCCTGCTGTGCACTGCCAGGTCCATCAAGCACGTAAAATACTCCATCACCAGGGTGAACAGGTACACACACACACACACACACACACACATATATATATATATATATATATATATATATATATATATATATATATATATATATATATACACAAATATATATATATATATATATATATATATATATATATATACATACATATATATAAAAAAAAAAAAAAAAAAAAAAAAAAAAATATACATACATATATATATACACACACACACACACACATATATATATATATATATATATATAGTATATATATATATATATATATTATAAACACTCCTACACATATACATATATAAACACATACACACACACTCTCTCAACACACACAAGCTCACTCACCCTCTCACCACAACTCCCATGACAACACCACCACCATTTTCATTCCTCTACCCAAACAAATACACATTAATATATACATATATACATATATACACATATATATATATATATATATATATATATATATATATATATATATATATATACATACATATACATATACCACTATATATATTAAAACCCCAATTAATTCCTTAACCTAGATTATTTGGAAACCTAATAATTTCTAGGGCAAAAGTGTAGAGAACTCTCTTCTCTACAATTAATGTGAAGGAATTAAATGCAAAGGAGAATTAAATTGAGAATTAAAAGCTCACCTAGAATGGGTTTTTCTTGAGAAGGAAAAAGCTTGGAGAAAGAAATGAAGTGGAAAGTGAGAGGAGTTTACTTTGTGGTGAAGTAAAGAGAGGGGGGGGGGGGGGGGTTATTCTTGGCCGGCCATGGGGGCTTGGTGGGTTTGGGTAGGGATCCACTAAGCCCCCAACCCATTAAGCTTAGTTTGGTTTGGTTTGAAATCGGTTTGGTTCGGTTCGTTTCGGTTTAGATCTAACTAACTAAATTAGCCTCTAAAATGACTAATTAAGTCATGGAAGTTGGGTTGATAATTTCTAGCCTAATTATGATAGTGTGTGGGCCAAACACAGCTAGTTTGTGGGTCCCACTAGTGTCCAGGCTACCCGGGTCTCCAATTTGAGTCCGAATTGGATAAAATTCAAACCGACTCAAATAAATTCCTAAAAATCATATAAAATCAAATAAAATTCCTAAAATATTATAAAACTTGAAAATGACGAAAATACTCCTAATTTGAAAACTGGGGGTGACAATACTAAACTACGAAGATGCTGTTAATAATCAAAATAAAATGTGCCAACAAACTCCCCCATTTTGATAATTGACAAAATAGAGAGATAGCATCTTCAGGGAGTAGCTCCCCCGTAGGTAGACAGCTCCCCCTCAATACGATTTCTCCCCCTTTGTCACTTAGTCAAAGATGGGGATAATAATAGAAATGTGCATAATGATAATGACAAGAGCATATAAAGAAAAGCATGTATTAATATTTTGAAGTGAAAGTGAATACATGCCCGACACACCACATAGCATAAGGTAAATAGAAAGACTCTCCTCAACGAGAGCCGGATACTAGAGATAACCACAGATAAAGTCTCCGAAGGATTGCAAATAACTGGTACCAACTACACACCGGTCCCCGAAGGACCACAAAAGACAACATAAAAACAAACACATAAAACTAAAACACGCATAAAACGAGACCATCATCCAAAAGCGAATCCATCCCTACTCATCAGCCGGATCGTCCGCCATCACCCTGAGCCTGCTGGAAGGCGCCAAAAAGATCAATGCCGTCAGGGTACATAAACCCATAGGCATTGGGATCAGAGAAGCGCGGGGCCTGGTACATAGGATCCTGAAGATTAAGATCCAGAAAAGCATCCCGGTCCTGAAGAGTGCGCTGAATAAAGTACCCCTGATCGTGAAAACGGGACTGGATCAGGACGCCAAGGCCACGAGTGTGGGCCCGCATCTGCTCCTCTGCCTGGGCCATACGCATATCAAAATGCTGCTGAGTCAGCGGCATATAACGGCCCGAAGCGGGAGGAGTAGGTGTGGGAGCAGCAGGAGAGGATGCCGGTTGCTCTTGGGAAGACGAGGCACGTGAAGTAGATGCGCCACTAAGGGAACGGAGACAACAAGATAGGAGGGGACGCCATCTGAGGAGCAAAGAGATAGGTCAACTTGCCGGGCTTCCAGAAGCAGAGTGATAAAGGAGCCGTAGTAGAGGTTTTGCTTTCCCGCGGGCATGACACGCCGGAAGAGCAGAAGGAGAGTCTTCGGGAAGGAGAAGGGCTTCCGGGCATAGAGATAATACATGCAGACGAGGGCAATTGCCGGTAATGGCGTCGTAGTTCCCGCCCTTAGAAAATAGTGTATGGCACACTATCCTATGGAGCTCGTAGTAAAACGGCTCCAGCTGTACAGAGAGGGCCGGGATGGCAGGAGGGTTGGAGCCCTTGCAGATGATATGGCAGAACTCGTCGAAGGGTGACGCCGCCGAGGAATGAAGAGCAGCAAGGATGGCAAGGCTTCCCCTTTGTCCGGGATGCCGAGGATGTGCCCGATGTCCCGAGATGTGAGACGGAAGTGACGGTCATTGACCATAGACTGAATGGCGGGGTGATCGTCGTCCCCGACCAAGTTGCAATAGAATAGTCGGACAGCAGCGGGTAGACGGGTATTTGGCGCCGAAGTAGAGAGGAGAGTCCGGCCTCGTCAAACAAGGAGACGTGACCGGAGAAGAGGTTCCAATTTATCGCCCGTCCCTTGAAGACATTGTGATGAACGAAGTGCTGGAACCATAGCTCGGCCACCAAAGAGTTGGAAAAGATCCGTTGGTCGTACCCGTGAGGTTGGGCCACCGGGATGAAGGGGTTGAACAAGGAGGAGGAGGAGCGAGGACGCTTGGGGTTTGCCATGAAGAGAGATTAGGTTTTTGGAGTGGATGAAGGAGGAGTAGGAGAAGTAATGGAGGAAAGAGGATTTTAAAGAGGAGGAGGAAGATGAAGAGATGGATTTTGAAAGGGGAGAAGGGTGGGAACGGTTGTAGAGGAGTGTTAAAGAAGGGAGTTGAAGAGGTGGTGGGTTGGAATTTATGAGGGTGGAGTAAAAAGAGGAGTGAAAGGGGGGATGTGATGGAAGAGTAATAAATGAGATGGGAGGTGAAGAGATGGGTAGTTATGATAGATTGGATGGATGAGAGGGAATAAAAGTAGGTTAAAAAGAATAAAGGAAGTAGAGAAGAAAGGTGGGCCCGGACCCTGATTTGATGTTCTGTCCGCCTCCATCCGGCATACCGGCGGTATGCCGACGTGTACCGACGGTATGCCGAGTTTCGAAACAGAACGTAATTCTGAATCGAAAAACGGCATGCCGCCGGTATACCGCTGTATACCGTCGGTGTGCCGGCCGAGGGGGATTATGGATCAAAAGATAAAATGCCTAGTTCACGGCAAAGGAAGGTGAAGCGATCTTCCGGGAGCGGTTTTGTGAAAATATCGGCTAATTGATAGGTAGTGTCAATAAATTCAAGACGAATCTCCCTTTTGTTGATGGTCACGAAGAAAATGGTGTCTAATTTCAATGTGCTTCGTGCAAGAGTGACAAATTGGATTTTTCGTGAGATTGATAGAGCTAGTGTTATCACATTTAATAGGGGTGCAAGAATGAGAAATGCCATAATCTAAAAGTGTTTGTGACATCCAAAGAATTTGTGCACAACAACAACCAGCCGCAATATATTCTGCCTCAGTGGTTGAAAGAGCAACAGAATTTTGCTTCTTACTAAACCACGATACCAAAGACTTCCCGAGGAATTGACATGTGCCACTAGTGCTTTTTCGGTCAATCTTGCATCCGGCAAAATCCGCATCCGAAAAGCCGTGAAGCTCAAAGGATGAGGATTTCGGATACCAAAGACCCATGTTAATGGTGCCTTTGAGATAACGAAAAATGCGCTTAACGGCACTCAAATGTGATTCCTTTGGATTGGCTTGATATCGTGCACACAAGCAAACACTAAACATGGTATCAGGACGGCTAGCAGTTAAATAAAGTAAGCTACCGATCATACCTCTATACTTACGAATGTCGACCGAGGTGCCATCTTCATCATTGTCAAGCTTTGTCGTTGTGGCCATAGGAGTCCTCATTGATTTGGATGAGTCGAGGTCGAAACGCTTGAGGAGGTCCTTTGTATATTTTGCTTGATTGATGAAGGTTCCTTTGGGTCATTGTTTGATTTGTAACCCCAAGAAGAAGGAAAGTTCACCCATCATACGCATTTCAAACTCTTCCTGCATAACTTTAGCAAATTCTACACAAAGTGTGTTGTTAGTAGAACCAAAAATAATATCATCGACATAAATTTGAACCAAAAGAGAGTCCCATCATGGGATTTAATAAAAAATGTTGTGTCAACTTTCCCCTTTAAAAAATTGTGAGAAACAAGAAAAGAGCTAAGACGCTCATACCAAGCACGGGGAGCTTGTTTGAGGCCATAAAGGGCTTTATGGAGTTTGAACACGTGATTAGGAAATTGAAAATCTTCAAAGCCGGGAGGTTGTTTAACATAAACTTCCTCTTTAATAATACCATTTCGAAAAGCACTCTTAACATCCATTTGAAATAGCTTAAAGTCATTAAAACAAGCAAAAGCACAAAGCATACGAATGGATTCAAGACGTACAACCGGAGCATAGGTTTCGTCGTAGTCAATGCCTTCCTCTTGGTTATAGCCTTGAGCAACCAATCGGGCTTTGTTACGAGTCACTAACCCATCTTCATTAAGTTTGTTACAAAACACCCATTTTGTTCCAATAATGGGATGATTGCTAGGTTTTGGGACAAGTTCCCAAACCTTGCTTCGCTCAAATTGATTAAGCTCCTCTTGCATAGCTATCATCCAAAACTCATCAAGGAAATCATCATTAACATTTTTAGGCTCTATTTGAGAGATAAAAGCCACATTTGCACAAAGATCGCGAGTGGCGGATCTTGTGCTAACACTGGAGGAAGGATCCCCAATGATAAGCTCCTTAGGATGATTGGTGACAAATCTCCATTCTTTTGGGAGATCCTTTTGAGGAGGCTCGAGAGGAGGAGACTTTTTGATGGGGTCACAACTTCATTGTTAGATGAAGAAGGATGATCCTCAATAGAGGAGTTCTCCAACCCAAACGAGATGTCATCAATATCCTCGGAAGAGGAGAATGTAGAAGAGTTGAGTTCATTAAAAGAGACATTGATTGACTCTTCGACAACAAGACTTCTTTTGTTAAAAACACGAAAACCTTTACTATGAGTAGAGTATCCAAGGAATATTCCTTCATATGTTTTTTCTTCAAACTTGCCTAGGTTATCCTTGGTATTCAAAATAAAACAATTGCAACCAAAAACTTTGAAATATTCAATAGAGGGAATTTTGTCAAACCAAAGCTCATAAGGAGTCTTCTTAGAAATAGGTCTAATCAAGACCCTATTAATAACATGACATGCCGTATTAACGGCTTCCGCCCAAAAATATTGGGGGAGCTTATATTGGTTTAACATAACCCGGACCATATCGCCAAGGGTTCTATTCTTTCTCTCCACAACACCATTTTGTTGAGGAGTTCGTGGACAAGCAAAATCATGTCCAAAACCATTCTTTTCACAAAATCTTTTGAAATCGGCATTATCAAATTCCCCTCCATGATCACTTCTAATTTTGTTAATAGAAAAACCTTTTTCATTTTGAACACGTTTACAAGAGGCAACAAATTCACGAAAAGTATCACTTTTGCAAGCAATAAAAATAACCCAAGTAAATCTAGAAAAATCATCAACTAAAACAAAAGCATAAAGCTTGCCTCCGAGGCTAGCAACTCTACTAGGCCCAAAAAGATCCATATGGATAAGTTGAAGGGGTCTAGAAGTACTCACAGAGTTGATTGATTTGAAGGATGACTTGGTCAACTTACTTTTCTCGCATTCTTCACATACCATATCCTTTTTGAATGGGATACTTGGGAGTCCTCGTACAAGCTTCTTGGAGGCGAGGCGAGAGATGGTATCCATGTTGGCGTGTCCAAGCCTCATGTGCCAAAGCCAACTCTCATCGTTTTTTGCAACTAGGCATCTGTCATTGTTAGTACCTTCAACAAGATAAAGAACATAAATGTTGTTTTCTCTAATGCCTTCATAAACAATAGTTCCATTAGAACTATCGGTAATGTAGCATTTGAGTTTAATAAACTTGATATCATAGCCATTATCGGTAAGATGGCTAATACTAAGGAGGTTATGCTTGAGATTAGTAACAAGACATACATTATTAATACAAGGATAAGGAGGAGAACCGATATTACCATTTCCAATAATATAACTTTTAAGATTGTTACCGAAGGAGACGTGTCCTTCCTTCTTCATCGATAGCGTTGTAAAAAGTGAAGCATCACCGGTCATATGCCGTGAACAACCGCTATCGAGAATCCACTTGCTTCTAGCATGAGAAGGATTCGTCACCTACAACATAAGTTGAAGATGAACGATTTGGTACCCATGATTGTTTGGGTCCTTGATTGTTAGTTCTAGGAACCCATTTAAGAACTTTCATGTCAACTTGTTTCCTTGTATAACAAAAATTAGAAGTATGTCCGAGCAAACCACAATAATTGCACATCAAAGAAGATTTAGAAGAAGAAGTGTGAGTGTTGTGCATATGTGAGTTTCTAGTGTGAGAAGTTCTACCATGAGTGTTATGATGATAGTAAAATGCATGATGTGAGGTGTTCTTCTTAACAAAAGGTCCTTTTCTTGGGTTAGAAAAGGAGTTGTGTGTAGTGTTCATGTAAGGGTTATGCCTAGCATTGTGATGAGTGTGGGAGTGTCTTGGAGCATGCATGTGAGTGGTATTCTTATTACCTAAATACTTACTCCGTGTAAGAAGATCATTATACTTAATAGAAGTGTCATATTCTCTTTTATTAGCATCTTGACATTTACGCATAGCAAATTCATAAGAACTTCTCATGGATAGAATCTCATCATCCCTTTTCTTGATGGTGTCAAGAGATTCTTGAAACTTGAGTCACAAAGACTCTATTTCATCCGTGTCAGAAATAGGAGATTTTTCCTTCACATCAATAATGATGCTTGAGAGCCTCTCTACTTCAAGTTGAAGAGCCTCAACCTCTTTAAGAGATTTCTTGTATTTATTCCGAACACCTTTGTGTTCTTCATGTAATTCAAGAATGGCTTTCTCCAAATCATCATAGATAAGAGTGTTTAAGGAAAGATCATCAAGTACCTCATCGGTTGCCATGAGACAGACGTTGGCATTGTGTTTGCACTCCTTGTCGTTGTCGGAGTCGCTCGTGTCACTTTCACACCAAATGCTTGTGTTGGCGAACTTTCTGGAGGATGAGCTTCCCTTGCTAGGCTTCTCGTACTTGCTTGAGTCTTTTCTTATCATCGGACAATCCCTCTGATGTGTCCGGGTCTTCTGCATTGATAGCACGCCGGATCTTCTTCATTGTCCCGTCTAGAGCGGTTGGCCTTGTTGAATTTTAGGAACTTCCGGAAATGCTTAGCTGTGAGAGCTATTTCTTCATCGTCGTCCGACTCATTGTCGTCGGAGCTATCCTTGGAGTAGGACCTTGTTGCTTTGAGAGCAAGAGTCTTCTCCTTCTCTTTGGTCTTCTCCTTCTCCTTCTCTTGTATGGAGGATTCCTCTTGATCCTTCATATCGAACTCGTGAGTCATTAGCTTACCCATGAGGGTCTCAAGATTCATGACTGTTAGATCGTTCCCCTCAATGATTGCGGTAGCTTTAGGACTCCAAGCTTTCGTCAATCCTCTAAGAATTTTTCTTATCTTTTCATGAGCAGGATATTTCTTTCCAAGAGAAGAGAGAGGGTTAATAATGTCACCAAAACGAGTAAACATGCAAGTAATAGATTCATCATGCTTCATTTTAAAGGACTCATATTCTTGCGTGAGTCTACTAATCTTGGATTCCTTCACTTGTGAAGTTTCCTCGTGTGTGACTTCAAGTAACTTCCAAATCTCATTAGAAGTCTTGCAAGTAGAGATTCGGTTGAATTCACTACTGTCGAGAGCACAGTAAAGAGCATTCATTGCCTTGGCATCTCGACTAACAAGTTTCTTGGTGTTTTCAGTAAGTGTGTTCCGAAGAGTGTCAGAAGCAATATCCTCAATAGCTCTGAAAGGAGTAGGAAGACCATTTATCACGCAATCACATAAGTCGAAATCTATGGACTTTAGATAAATGCTCATCCTAATCTTCCAGTAGTTATAGTTGGTTCCATCAAATAGGGGAGGCCTATTTGTGGAGTGTCCTTCATTGTGGAAGGTGTTGATACTAGGGTTAGAGGCCATGGATCACTCAAAGGGTGTAAATCCAAATCAAGAGAACAAAGCTCTGATACCAATTGTAGAACCCTAGAGGGGGGGGTGAATAGGGAAAATTAAAAATTAACTACAACAATTGAAGCAATAAAGACAATTGAAAGTAAAGAGTAGAAAGATCAAACGCAAGGATGTATCCTGGTATCCTCTTTTGAGGCAATCCAGTCCCGGAACTCTCTCCGGCTTTAATCCACTATTTAACCAAATAGTACACACGAGTTTGGATCCGAAGAACTCGCCAACTTCAACACGAGTTTGGATCCGAAGACTCGCCAACTTCTACACACGAGTTTTCTTACGAAGGCTCGCCAACTTCAAACAAAAGAGAAGAGAACTTGTTGATCTTCTAACACGTGAAGATCGAAATGTACAATTCTTTAATACTCTAGCACTTTGGGAGAGGATGACAATGAGAAGCTTGGAAGAGTATTAATGGTGGAGCTCTTGGTTGTTGGAAAATTTATGGTAAGAGTTGGTGAGGAAGCTCAAGAGAGAGAGAGCTTTCTTTTATAGGAGAACCAAGAGTTGGTGGCATTTAATGCTCTGAATACAGACAGACCGGCATGCCGTCGGTATGCAGCGGCATACCGTCGGTATACCGGTCAAATAGTAACGGTCATATTAATGACCGTTTGAGAGCATTAAATGCTGCCATTAATGCTAGTCAGGGCAATTCAAAAATCAAATATTTGAAACACGGTATACCGTCGGTATGCCGGAGCATGCCGCCGGTATGCCGACAATTTGTCACAGCAAGTTTTGGGTTGCTAAAAAACGGTATACCGCCGGTATGCCGGAGCATGCCGTCGGTATGCCGACAATTTGTCACAGCAACTTTTGGGTCGCTAAAAGCGGTATACTGCCGGTATGTCGGAGCATGCCGCCGGTATGCCGACAATTTGTCATAGCAACTTTCTGGACACAAAAATCGGTATACCGCCGGTATGCCGGAGCATGCCGCCGGTATGTCGACAATTCGTCACAGCAACTTTCTGAGCTCTAAAAACGGTATACCGCCGGTATGCCGGAGCATGCCGCCGGTATGCCGCTCTGTAGGTATTTGATTTTGACTTGTTCTTTTACTTGTCATCCGTCCTTAGGTGTTTACAAATATACCTAGACTTGTACAGACACAGAGACTCTAAGCAGGAAGACGCCGTCTTATGCAGGGAACGCCGGTAACTGCTTCAGTCTTTAATGTAAAAGATGATTGCGCTTGAACGGAAGAACTCCAGTAGTAGATCTTCTGATAATTTTTGAATCTGAAGAACAGAAGACTAAACTACGAAGATGCTGTTAATAATCAAAATAAAATGTGCCAACATAAGGGAGTTCGCGTAGAGGTGGGACATTGGTCGGGTGTTGCCAATTTCACTGCTACGTCATTGGATGACTTCAAGGTGATACTTGACATGTATTTCCTAATAGCTGCGAAGTCGGTGCCGGTGCCATGCTTAGGAGTTGTCAGCTTTATGGAGGAAGGCTTGTCGTGCATGGTGAGAGTTGCACGAGGTGAGCCATCAAAGGAGAAAGCTATCTCTGCCATTCAGCTCAAGAAGGGTAGCAAAAGGAAGACGACCTACTTAGCGGTACTCGAGATGAAGGAGGACTTCAAGGAGGAAGATCTTCCGAGCGAGACCAAGGGTATTGCAAAGGAGTGTCCCGATGAGTCACTTCCACGAAGGAGGTGGATCGTGCTATCAAGCTAGGCACGGGTAATGAGAAACATGTCGTGGACTGCGAGGCAGAGGGGACAAAAATATGTGTACGAAAATGGAGTGGCTAATGAAAGGAGTCGCTCAAGGATCGTGGCGGACGTTCGGGTCGATAGAGTTGTAATAGGACACATGTGCAGAGGTGTAGAGAACTATGTGCACGCACAAGATGAGATGGATCGACGGCCTGATAGCCTGCTCGAGCCTTTTTCTGTGCGGAGGAACATACAGACAATGGTGAAAGATGATATGGCGAACCAGTTAGCTTCCGATCTTAAAAGAAGATGGGCACGTCCGGAAAGGGCCTTATGAGAAGCACAAAGAAGGAATGACATGCGGCGACCATGTCTTCGAGAATGGAAGTCGTTCGAAGACTCAGTGCACCCATCAACGAGGGCGTCGACGAAACAGATGGGGAGAATGTCACGCATAATATTTTGCGGCCAACCAAGACAGATCTTCATAACCCTCATCTGACATGGATTTTGCTTGAAGCTTCTGGAATCATCCAGAATGTGGAGTCTTTTTTAGGACTCATGAACTATTTATATATTTCTAGATGTTCTAGAATCTTCATTGTAAATATCTAGGACCTAAAAATAATTCCTAGAATATTCTATATCCAGAAGCTTCATATAAACCCTTTGAGGTCCTATAAATAGTGGGAGGCTCATTTGCTCCTCAATCCAAGTAGTTGTAAAATCTCTCTAGTATAGTGAAGTTTTCACTATTCCAATCTCTCTTTTGCTCCACGTTTCTCATCCTTGCCTTAGCGATCTAGCTAAGCGTTCGGAAAAGGCTTGCACGGAGAGGAAGTTTGTGCACCGTACGGAGCAAGGTGTAGGCAAAAATATTAAGTCTATGACAACTAGCTCTAGCTAATCATTGTCTAGAGAATAGAACAGAAATCAAAGGTAGGTAGACTTTGATGAGTTTGAATCCACCAATCAACAACCAATTTGCAAAAATAGAATTAACAAGGACGCAATAAAGTATTTACGTGAAAAATTGCCTTCTTGCATACATGAATAGACATGAGAGGGGTGGGAATAATTTCCCGAGTGCCACTCCGTCGTTTAAGTTAGTCTAAAGATTTGAGGTGGGTATGAATTTTGACAGAGTTTTAGGATAAAAGTTAGCGTACCTTTTGAAGATTATCAGCGGGTTATTTACAGTATATCAAGAGATAACCATGTATCTTTCTTGCATGCCAAGTTAGGGTTTAAACATGATGGCGGTATATATATGAATATCCCTGCCAATATTGATCGTAATCTCTTAAGAATTAGTTTAATCAATAGATTTGGTGAATCTATGTCCGGATTGAGTATGGACCTGGGCCCACAAAAAGTCTAATAATATCGGGCCTAGACCTCTTGGGCCTAGCCCCTCGGCATATATGTCATCAGAAGCCCTTAAATTTTCAGTTGAAGTTAAGTAGTCGTTCGGATGATGACTCTTGGGCCTAGCCCCTCAGCATATATGTCATCAGAAGCCCTTAATAAGAATTCCTTCAACATATGTGTAGAATAGGTGCTCAAACACAAGCTTAGGAATACCCTTGTATTATGTCAATTCTTCAGTTGTAGTAATATTGTCTCTAGCTGAGGCTTTAGCCGTTGGGAACCGAGGCTTTCTTCGAACTGGGCAAAATATGTTTTGTAATACAATTTACTCATACTAAGGCTTATCGGGATTTGGTCAGGTATGTTCAGAATTGTTTGGTTACAATCAGGGATATCTATAGCAACCGAATCCGACACAGTTTAAATGGACCGTGTTTGGGATGTCCAAGTATCAGGGATATCCACGTGTTATGTCTGGGTGCACTGACTTGGAATGAAGCACAATAATTATTCTCCTTCCTTTTGTAGATTTGATGGGGGATTGGAACTGCCCGGACATGCATCGCGCATGAGGGGTCAGATCAAAACGGGAAGGAGAGCTTTCCTCTCTCCTTATTCTTTCTTCCAAATTCTCAAGTCCTAGAACTATTTTTCTCTATTTTCTTGCCATTTTCTTACTGCAACCATGTTTGACAACTCAAGATCCGATGGTGAGGAACACGACAATGTCTAGGGCTATAATTTTTGAGTGGAGGAAACCTCTACTGCAGTAGAGAGTTGGTCTTCAGAGGAGATCAATCCTGACAGAGACGTTCTTGCTCCCCAGTCCACTCGAACCAAAGGGAAGGGAAAAAGACGGATGTTGGAAAGCCACCTGAAGAACAATCTCCTAAATACCCTAGGACTACCAAAGCTAAGAAAAAGGTGGTGGCCATGCCTTTATTGGGGGCAGGGACCCACGACTCCTTTCACTACAATCACATCGTCCGCTGTCCCTTATGTTGCATATCGGGGGTTTACTCAGTGTGTAGCTGTCAGAGGGCATTACTCAATGATCAAAGAGAAGCATCTTTTTATTTGGAGGAAGTAGTTCGATTTCGACATCCCTGACTCCTTCATTTTGGTTCCTCCAAAGTCAAAGCAATCCAAGGTCCTTTCATCTGGATGCGCTATTTATAGCTTGCTAGAGGGACAACCCTCTCTAATTGCACAAAAGCGGATTTTGATTGCCTTTTGTGTAGCTACGTGGGAGGCTCAACCGCCTTTGCAACCATCCACGAGCCACGACAATATTTAGCGGAGAAAACCTCTATTTAGTAGGGAAGTAGCCAATGTTTTTTTTTCACTTCCTCACAGAAAGTAAGGCCATGTTGGCATGTCAACGGGGTGGAAACCCTACTAAGAATCGTGGATTGTTACACCCTAGGTTTCCGCTTAGTGGGGCGGGAACAACCGCTCATCGGTTAAGCACACAACGACACTAAAGAAGAAAGTGCACAATGACGCTAAATAAAGCTCGCAACGACGCTAAATTGCGCTAAGAAGGATTCACAACGGTGCTGAATATAGTGCACATCGGCGCTAAAGAAGAAGCGCACAACGACATTGTTCAGCAAAGCGCGCAACGACGCTGATGGATATAGTAAGCAGCGGGGTTGCTGTTTTACTCTTTTATTATATTCAAAGCTCGTCACCGCGAGCTAGTCTTTAAATGACTAGTTTTTTTTCACGAGCATGTATGAGCCCAAGCTATCTGCATGTTAATTTTTTTAGGGGTCAATTCAAGAATCCTCAGTGAGTTGGTTCGGATTTTGAAATACGTTGAACCGTTTTGTAGTGGTGTCTTGGCTATTTGTATTAGAAAGATTGTTCATTGCACGGCTCACCTAGTTATGTCCATCTACATTCTGGATAGTGTATTTGCACTCTTGATCACGTTTCGACACATGACGGTCTTGCACAAAGCGAACTATATTTTGCACGATTGGATACGAGTTTATGACAGCGGATTTGCACGTGCTGAGCATTTTCTCTATATTTATGGTTTGTTTCTTTGCACAAAGAGAACCATCCTTTGCGTATCTCGACCCTGGGACTGATCAGAAAATCCAACCGAATTAGTGGTTCACCACAAAACAGAGTTAATCAGCTCTTGAGAGGGCTCCAACATAACCATGTAGAGAGGCTACTAGTTTGTTCTGCAACTGAGTTATTAATCTGTTGTGCAGCGGGGTATTAGTCCACTATATAGCGGGGCTAACAATCTGTAGTTCAATGGAGTTAATAGGATGTGGAATTCGCATGCCTTGTTTGGAAAGCCCCTGCGGGGCTGTCTTCTACGGTCTTTGTACAGAATCTTGCTCCCCTGGCTCATGGATCTTCAACTGATTGTGCTCTAGCCACATCCGTAGGAGATGATACAGCTACGATATCGATCCAGGATTTTCCTCCACTAGAAGGTTTGGATGTGATTGTTAAAGGGCTTTCTCAAGAGTTTACCAAAAATTTCTACAGCGGTCTGAAACTAAGTCTTGAGCTTGTTCTTCACTGCAAATACCTCAGTTTCAAGGCTAGTTTCAATGCTCTCAAGACAAATATCATACACAATATCGAGTGTGTTAGATCCATAGGGGGTAATGAGCATGCTCGACCCTTGGAGCATCTACTTGTGAAGTTTGAACAATAAGTAAATGAGTGGTGTGCACTGCGCCAATATGACCTTCATTGATCGATGAGGAGTTCCAGCTTCTATTTGCTAAAGATCGGATCAAGAATTACACACATATGAAGAGAGACACCATGCTAGAAAACTTTACGAAATTACAAGCTGATGAAGAAATTGTCACCAAGGATATAGAAATATTGAACCTTCAAATGCTTTCAAATGTTGAGGCGATAGACCAAGCACGCCAAACCCTCCAAAGAACTCAAGCCTTCCTTCTCCCAACACAATCCAAATATGAAGATGATACTCGCCAAACGAATATTTTAACGGAGAAAAGCCTCGCAGTCCATAAGACGGTGCATGAGAGTGCAACCAAACTAGAAGCTGTTCGTACCGAATTTGCACAATTCATAAAACTTACGCCATAGATACTAGGAAGCAAGCCATCACTCGGGATGAGGAGAAGCGGAACCTTAAAATGATGTCCATAGTAAAGCAACTAAGATCTTATGCTGAAGGATAAACATAATATAGTTTCTTTCATTTTGTTAAGCTCATGTACATGCATCTTTTTTTTTTGTTTATGAAATTCAATAAAGAATTTTTTTTGGTTAGCAACGTCTTTATGTTCGTTTTGCTCTTTTATGTGATGAATATTAATTTTGGATTCCTTTATTATCATTAGGAATTGTGGAAATGCTGCTCCGATTAGTTCTCAAAAGAATGTATGAATGGAGATGTTACTTCCGTTAGCTCTCAAAAGAATTGTATAGGTCGAGATGATACT
>JANAVB010040804.1:5000-29133 GCA_029216955.1 Iris pallida | reverse complement strand
ATATATATATAATATATATATATATATATATATTATATATATACCAACACCACCACTACCACCATACACTACCAAATCCTCAATACACACACGCAACTCTCTAATACATAACAATATAAAATAGATTAAAATTACTACAGAAGCATTTACACAAACACAAGGGGGAAGGGGGCTCCTAATTAGGAATCTACCAATAGGACACTAGCCTACAAGTCAACCTTCTCCATAGGACTCCAAATGGTCCCAAACTTGAATCGAAATGGTTGCTCTATCAAGAGGGTGGATCCTACGGATTCAAAACTAATTAAACTTCATGGGAAATTGGTTTAGAGGATAGAAATTTACCTATTAGGAGTGAACCCTAATGAAACTCTCTCCGACACGAAGATCCTTGTAGAAATGATACTTTCACCTTGCACTTTTCTCCCAAACTTTGGTAGCACCCTCCCTTGAAGATGTAGAGAGGATTGATGGAAGAAATTTTAGGGAAAAGAGATGATTTGAAGATCAAATCAAAAGGGAACTCTCCAATTTGGGAAAGAACACCAAAATAGGAGAAAGGAGGCTATGTGTGTTGAAAAGTTATGAATGAACACAAGGATGGGGTGGCCGGCCATGAATGTAGGGTTAGGGCCAAGGAGAAAAGTCCAAGGTACCCCTAATAAGTCCTTCTTTGATAAACAAGTCAAGTGAAAGAGGTTGGGGACAAAAAGGTCAAGTTTAAGTCATTAAACTAACCATTCTAATCAAGTAGGATTTGTCTAAAAGCACTATACTAAATTAGTGGGATTTATGGGCCATGTTTAACTTAAGTTTGGGTCCCATCTAGAGTCTAAGCTACCCGGGTCCCCGATACAAGTCGGAATGAGCTGAAATTCGAACCCGACTTAAATAATCCCCAAATAACATTATAATTAGATAAAAATTCCTAAAATTCCCAAAAATGCAAAATGACCATTTTATCCCTATTTATGAAAAGTGGGAGTGACACTTTAGCACATCTTTATTTTAGTATATCTCTAATATCATATTTATTTATTGTAGATATGGTCATACGATCATTTCTTTATTGGTAGATCGGTCACCAGTATGGCTAGTGATTTCGAAGTCTTTTCGGTTGCTATGAGATGGTCCACAGATGTAGTAGATCAGCAACACTGTCAATACAAGGATGTATCATTATAACATGAACAATTTGATACATTGGAGTATAGTGATGTAATGATTTAATTATTTGATAAAAGTATTTAATTTATTATAGTTATCATTGAAACATGGTCATTAAATAGGTGACCTGGATACCTTATACAGTCAGAGAGGATAATCCAGAAATAAAAAGATCCTCATATTTTTTGAGTATACATAGATCGTATATTATATACTATCGATACACAATGTATCATCCGACAGACCGTGTTCCAGCAGTTCGGGATGAGATAAATAATTTTGGCTGATCCACCATCAATCAATTATGCTACATCCAATGCAATGAGTAGAATCAATGGTGTAATTGGTGATTAGAACATACCATTCGCCAATTTTAATGTGATTGACATGTCTCCGATGATCGAATCTCCATATGAGTGTAAGTCCTAACTTACTCATTTTTTGGATTAATAAGTAAAAATAGTTTTCAATATATTAAGTAACATTTGTTAAATATCTTTTACACAGATATGGGTGATTACACTTATAGGCAATGGTGGAGATCCCCTCGTATGATCAACGGAGCATACCAATTTGAGGAGCCAAGGTTCAAGTGTAGATCTATAGATGATTCTAGTTTGCGTGCTTTTCTAGATGACATATCTGATTTGGTATGACTAAACTATAAGTTCAAAACTATATATACGTAGATATTATACAACTTACCATTTGCTAATTTCATATTTCAGAGTGTTCAGTACGAAGAATCTTTTCAAGAACCATTCAGCATGGACTCGTTCCAGCATAGTCACGAGAATATGCAAGAATTAATGGACCGTGTTGATCATCTCGACTTGGACGGGACCCCGAGATCTCCTATACAGTCTCGTCTTTCGTCAGATTATCCGATTGTTTTTGTAAGGCGGAGACACTCACGTCGTCGTAGTTGGGATGGTGGAAATGAGATTCCTGGAGAGGAGATTCCTGAAGAGGGACCTAGTCAGCAATATGCTGAAGAGGGACCTAGTCAGTAGTACTCGACTCCATCGGCAGCTTATGCTTACCCAGATATGAATACTACACACAATTTTAATACTCCATCAACACCGATGCCTACCCAAACCTAGGCGAAGGATGAGGATCGATGAGGGAAGAGGAGGATACAATAGATCGAAGACGACGACTAGGCCTAAGAGATGGACCACGAAGAGATTATAGACGACTTGATCGAGGGTATAGGTAGTGTCAAGACCCGCACCCTAAGTAGGGGCACAAGTGCGTGACCACGCCCACCCTATACCGTAAAAACGGTATAGAACGCTGTAGGTCTACTAGCCAACAAACAGTATATAATAACCTGTCATCTCCGCACGGAGGTATATAATATGAAATATTGATAAACTCAATCACAATCTAGAAGGAAGAATCATGGCACGAAAAACCAGATAGATATAATCACAAGTGCAATATCCAGCTCAACAGAGAGAATAGAGTCACAAAGTAATATGGTTATACAATCCCAAAATATAATATATCATAACATAAGTAGCAAACTGGAGACAAGGTCCAGTCCAAAAGTCTACTCTGACTAAACTAAGCTAGAGGCTCGTCGGGCGGAGCTAAGCCCTGTTGAACTAAGGTCTCCAAGTCTAAGCCCACTACGTCATCCGGACCGTAGTAGGTACAGTAATCCTCCTCATCAGCATCTGTAATATTTTATCAACATATCCAGTCAGGATGGAACGAGCACAATCAACTAACAACAGTTCACAAGATATGACAAAAGCTATAAGACAGTAAATAGAGAGTATATACAAGAAATCATGGAATGTACATGTGAGTATCATGGCAAGGTAAGCTGTAAATCTAGAGCTAGAACAAGACAAGTAAAACTGATCATGGCATGTACAAGAATCAAGAATTATCTATCTAGGTGTGTGAGTACTAGCTACAATATGTGGCCGGCTTGGGTCTGCACAAGCTCATGAGCTAGCCAATTATACGTATGGTGTAGGATTGGCATTCACAAGATTCACAAGATATACAAGACGGATATTAACCAGACATCTACACTAGTACTCTTCGTCCCCGACTGGTAGAGTGGAACCAAGCAAGATACGTTACAACACGGGATTCTAAGAGAATGAAGCAAGTCTCCTCAAGAATCGGTTGTCCATATACTGCACAAGAACTACAAGGGGGCTTGCACAAGATATACCAAAATAGCAAGGAATAACACCTCATGTCGAGATCCATGAATACCAATCCGTGTGATCGATGTGTCAAGAACAAGCATATCTACACTAATTACATGAATTATAACAATTATCATAAATTGGAAAAGTATCAGAGAATGTACTCGCCTGTAATGTGATGGATAGATCGACTGAGTCCAAGAACAGTGCCTCGAGAACCTATAGATGGAATACTGTATCAATATAATGGTTTGGAAGTAAATTAAGTCATACTAAGTCAAACTAGGTCAAGACACGTCAAACTAAGTCAATCTAGGTCAAACAAGGTCAAACTAGATTGTACAGGGTCAATCTAAGTCATATTAGGCCTAATAAGGTCAAACTGGGTCAATGCAAGTCAAACAAAATTAAACTAGGTCGATTTAAGTCAACAGTGACTTACAGTTGACTTTTGGTCAACTGGTCAACTCTGGTCAATCTTAGGTCAACTCTAGGTCAAACTTGACTAACGTTGACTAACAGTTGACTTTGGGTCAATTGGTCAAGTTTGGTCAAGTTCTAGTCAATTTTAGGCTACGGTTAACTTTTGGTCAAAATAGTCAACAGTGGTCAACCAAGGTCGAAACTAGTCCAAGTCCACTATCCCTAACCATTACCAGCCATAATATCCTAATTTTAGCCATATCTTAAAGTATCAAACCCATATGTTATTAAATGGGTATTATCCCTACTTATCCCGTTTACCCTTTCTACCCTAATACTAAGGCCAAGTAGCTTTCCCTTAGGAGTGCCACTCCCGGCTTCCTAGGGTAGTAGGATACTAATGTAGGATCGTTGAGCACCTCTAGAGGGGGGTGAATAGAGTGCGTGTGTGCAGCGGAAATATAATCACCAATAAAAAAAATTAAAGCTATGACAATGATGTAAGAGCAGTAAGTAAGAGATAGAAAATCAAACTCAGTAACACAGCGGTGTATACTGGTATCCCTCTGAGAGGACTAATCCAGTCTCGAGTACTCTTGCTCGATGTTAATCCACTAAAGGCACAAGCTTTAACTGAGTGCTTGCAACTCTTACACCACCGTGCTTGTTGACGATGTGCACGACCAACTCCAATACACACCGTGCTTGGTGACGAGTGCACGACCAACTCCAACACACACCGTGCTTGGTGACGAGCGCACGACCAGCTCCACAACTAGAATTGTTGTTGAAACTTGACAACCTCTTTACAACTCTGAATAACCAAAAGACTTCTAAATCAATCTGATAGTAGTGGCTTTTGGCTAAGAGAAGTATAGATGAAATATGAAATTTTTGGATCACTAGAAAACACTTAAACGAATAGAGAAGAGATTGAAGAATGGATTGAGTGATTTGGAATGAAAAATTCTCCTCTATTTATAGGTATTTTCTCTGACCGAACTCGGGCAGAGTTCGGGCAGAGTTCGGTCACCGATATCTCGCAAAGAGACGTTGCTCGCTGATTTGCAGCCAACGGAAAGTTTGAAATATTCTGGACCGAACTCGGACCGAACTCGCCCAGACCGAACTCGGGCCGAACTCGGTTTTGAGTTCTGTCAGGAATTCTTTTATAAAAACAGTTTGAAATATATTTTTGGCTTTTTGTAAAATCATTTGAAAAGAAATATTTTCGAAATATATTTTTGAAATATTTGTAGTCGAAAATATAAATGAATAGGCTTTTTGAAATAAGGACAATTTTAACCCTAAGCCAGTAGAACCAAATCGACTTTACAACTTTTTCCTAGACTCAATAAAATAGAAAATACAGAATAAATTTAGAAAACAAGTCTTCGGAAACTTTTGATGACTTTGAAGCTTTGATAAGTGCGGTACACCGTCCGTTGAATACGATTTCATGATTCCTGAAATAAGTAGCATCATTTCCTATATTTTGTGTATCGACTAAAGTATCTGTTGATTATCGAAATCGGGTGTGACCATGGAATGGGCCAACAATCTCCTCCATTTTGATAATTGACAAACTTGAGTCTATACCAAAATATAATTATAGAAAATAGAACAAAATAAAATATACCTTGAGTTGATTTTGATTTTTGTTTTTGAGTTATGCGCTTTTGCCAGTGTTTGCCAGTGTTTTGGTATAACTCCATTTTCTCCCCCTTTGTCAAGTAGGAAAATGAGTGGGCTCCCCCGTAATATGTGAAGCCAACAATCAAGACCAAAAGACAAAGTGAAGCAGAAAACAATAATAATCACAGCAAAGATACATAAACAAGAACATCTAATATGAAAAACAACTCATAAACAACTGAAAATGCCATAAAGTTTTCCACTAGAAATGAAAATACAACTGATATATGTCTAACTAAAACAGTTTAGACATGAAAGAAATCTGAAACTACATCAAATCAAAAACTACATCAAAGTGCATCAAAAATGCTAATATCCTACTAAGCAAAGGCTGAATCCTCGTCACATCGTGGCATCATCATCTGCACCTGGTGGATCTGGAGGAAAGTAAGCAGTGGTCGGGTCGAAATACTGAAAAGTGATCTCATCAGTAAAACGAGGACCTGGAAATGTCGGGTGCTGGAGGATGGTGACAGGATGAGTGAGATCCTGAGCCAAGCTGTAATGCAGATCAGCAATGCTATTTCTCAGCACCTGTGCCTGAGAAATATGTCGGTACTCCGACTGCTGATAACGTTGCGTGGAGACAGCAACGAAATCATCAAATCGCTGTAACAGCTGATCGTATCCGGGAGCAGGGGCTGGAGCAGGAGGATCATCAGCTGGAGGAATCTCAGCGTCAACAGGAGGAGCAACTCCAGGAGGCAGAGGAGGAGCCGGGAATCTGCGTGAGCGAGTAAGCTCAACAGCAGGAGAGGATATAGCACAAGTCTCGAGGTCAATCTCAAAACGACGAAATATGAAAGCAAGATGCATAGGATAGACTAAGTTCCTGCCTGCGTTTCTGCAGTTCAACATCCAGGACATCATAGTCTTAGGGACAGAAAAGGGAATACCATAATGAATGTGGTACATAGCTGCTAGCTCAAGGAATGTAACCTCATCAGTCGATCCTTTCTTCGGTAGAAGAACAGAAAAGACCATACGATGAAGCTCGTAAAAATGTTGGTTCAAGTGTCTAGCAAATATGCGTCGAGGAGGAGGAACAGGATGACAAATCAGTTCTCTAAAAGATTGAAGAGTCACATCAGCGGGGAACTGAATGTGATAGATGTCAGTCAAAGGCTCGCCAAGATCAGGAATATGAAAATATTCACTGATATCAACGTCACTAAATTCTAATTCCTGACTAGCAACGCAGGAATAGAAGTTACCATTCGGTCGTACTTGTAAATTGCAATAAAACATCCGAACAGCATTGTTGTAAATGCTATCTTGAACTTCAAAAAAGTCACGCAGTCCAAGATTGTCAATGATAGGAGCATACTCAAAGAAAGTAGTAAAATTAATAAAAGCTCCATTGCAAATACGACGACTAGCAAAAGAATCAAACTAGAGATCCGATAATTCTTTGTCGGCAAACAAAGTTGAATCAAATTCATCGGGTTCTCGTGGCCTTGCTGGACTAAAAAGGCTAGCAGGTGTATAGTCAGAAGATGATGAGGCTTGTTGGGAAGAAGATCCTCGAAAACGTTTGGGGGCCATGAAGAAAAAGGAGAAGAATACCTTTTTAGAGAAAAAAGGATGGAGGAAGAAGATGACCGCCCCAAAAAGAAACGTCGATCCCTTGCTTGGAAGGAGGAGGAAGGTCTTCTAGGAGGAGATGGGAGCTTTCCACGAATTGGTGTGGAGAAAAAGTGAGGGGAAAGATCCATTATATAAGAGCTAGGGCCGGCTGCTCGGGTTCTGGAAGTTACCAGCGCCGACCGAACTCGGTCCGAATTCGGTCCGAACTCGGTCAGAGTTCGGGCCGAGTTCGGCCACTTGCATTTCCGAGACAGTCAAAGCAGTCAGAATAATTAAAATTATAATAAATAACGTTTGACTGGTTTATTTATTAACTACTGTTATTTTGGGTTAACTATAGGGGTTGTCCCAGCTAACGGTGGTTCACCGGGGAACTCTTAAGTACCGCTTCGCTTCGACCGTAGCCGTGGTGACAGACATTACCCTTTGTAAGTTTGTCCCCAAAAAAAATAATTTTCGTTAAATAAATAAATTATCAAGTTATAAAAACACTTTTAATTACCATATGCATTAAGAGTCCGAAAATTCAAGAATGCCGAGCTCACGCCTCAAGATGTTAAAACGGTCTTCAGCCAATGGTTTAGTAAAAATATCAGCTAATTGATGCTCAGTGTCAATAAATTCTAAACTGATATCCCCGTGTTGTTGATGATCACGAAGAAAATGATGTCTAATTTCTATGTGTTTAGTACGTGAGTGACAAACAGGGTTCTTAGTAAGATTAATTGCACTAGTGTTATCACAATAAATAGGAACATGTGTATAGTGCAGATTATAGTCCTCTAAAGTTTGCTTCATCCACAAAATTTGAGCACAACAACGTCCTGCGGCAATATACTCAGCCTCTGTTGTTGATAATGCTACAGAATTTTGTTTCTTGCTAAACCAAGAGACTAAGGCCTTTCCCAAGAAATGACATGTGCCACTGGTACTTTTACGGTCTATTTTGCATCCAGCAAAATCCGCATCCGAGTAACCTATAAGGTCAAAGGATTTGGTTTTGGGATACCATAAGCCGACTGTAGAAGTTCCCTTAAGGTATCGGAAGATACGCTTAACAGCACTAAGATGTGATTCTTTAGGGTTTGCCTGAAATCGTGCACAAATGCAAACACTAAACATAATATCAGGGCGACTAGCAGTTAGATATAATAAACTACCAATCATACCTCGATACTTACGCTGATCGACAGGTTTGCCACTTTCATCAGCATCAAGCTTAGTAGATGTAGCCATAGGCGTCCCAATTGGCTTTACATTCTCGAAGTCGTACTTCTTCAGTATGTCCTTCGTGTACTTAGCTTGGTTGATGAATGTTCCATTTGAGTGCTGTTTGATTTGCAGTCCTAGGAAGAAGTTCAGTTCTCCCATCATACTCATTTCAAACTCACTCTGCATACACTTGGCAAAATCTTGACAAAGTTTTTCATTAGTAGAACCAAAGATAATGTCATCAACATAGATTTGTACTAGAAGTATATCATCATTCATGGATTTGATAAATAAAGTGGTATCTATCTTGCCTTTTGAAAATCCATTATCAAGTAAGAAAGCGCTTAGGCGTTCATACCAAGCACGAGTGAGTCCATAGAGTGCTTTCTTAAGTTTGAAGACGTGATCAGGTTTTTGAAAATCTTCAAAACCAGGGGATTGTTTCACAAAAACCTCTTCTTTTAAAAATCCATTTAAAAATGCGCTTTTCACGTCCATTTGAAAAAGTTTAAAATCATTAAAACATGCAAATGCGCAAAACATGCGGATAGCTTCTAGTCTAGCAACAGGAGCATATGTCTCATCATAATCAATTCCTTCTTCTTGATTATAACCTTGTGCAACTAGACGTGCTTTGTTGCGTAGAACTTGTCCATCTTCACTTAATTTATTTTGGAACACCCATTTGGTACCAATTATCGATTGACCAATTGGTTTAGGAACAAGTTCCCAAACTTGGTTTCTCTCAAATTGATTAAGTTCCTCTTGCATGGCAGAAATCCAAAACTCATCAAAAAAGCATCTTCTATGTTCTTAGGTTCTATTTGTGAAATAAAAGCTACATTTGCTGCTAATTCAGAATTAAGAGATGAACGTGTACTTACACCTTTTGATACATCACCTATGATGAGATTTTCTGGATGATCTGGCTTGAATCTCAATGATTCAAATCTTTGAGCCATACCCTTCACAAGACTTCTCTCAGTTCCTGTATCTTCGGAACTTTTATCAGTCTTTGCCTCTTGGGTCAGATCTTTCTCAGAATTCTTTTTAGACTTCTTAGGTGCATCTTCGTCATCACTGTCGCTAGATCTGTGACTATTTAGCTCATCAAAAGTAACGTTAATGCTCTCTTCAACAATCATAGATCTTTTATTGAAAATTCTGTATCCCTTACTCTTAGCAGCATATCCGAGAAATATCCCGTCATCTGCTTTGGAGTCGAACTTTCCCAAGTTATCCTTGGTGTTCAGGATAAAACAGCGACAACCAAAAACCTTAAAATAAGAAATATTTGGAATTTTTCCAAACCAAAGCTCATATGGTGTTTTCTTCGAAATTGGTCGAATTAACACCCTATTTAAAACATGACAGGCTGTACTAACAGCTTCTACCCAAAAGTATTTAGGAAGATTATACTGATTCAGCATGACTCTAGCCATTTCGCTTAGAGTACGGTTCTTCCGCTCCACAACACCATTCTGTTGGGGAGTTCTAGGACAAGAAAATTCGTGGTAATATCCACTATCATCACAAAACTTTTTGAAATCAGTATTTTCGAATTCGCCACCATGATCACTTCGGATACGAGTAATCATGAAGCCTTTTTCGTTTTGAATCTTTTTACAAAATATCTGAAATTCAAAAATTGCATCACTTTTGTTTGATAAAAAATAAACCCATGTAAATCGAGAGAAATCATTAACAATCACAAAAGCATAGAGTTTACCGCCAAGACTAGCGACTCTACTAGGACCAAATAAATCCATATGAATCAACTGCAAAGGTCTCGAAGTACTTACAGCGTTGATGGATTTAAAAGATGATCTATGTGCTTTGTTCTTTTCACAGTCAGCACATACCATGTCTCTCTTGAATGAAATATCAGGGAGTCCTTTTACCAATTTCTTTGTATTCAAGCGTGAGATAGTATCCATGTTTGCATGTCCTAGTCTCATGTGCCATAGCCAGCTTTCATCTTGATTGGCTACTAAGCACCTTCCTGCATTATTAGTATTCTCCAAAAAGAAAACATAAATGTTGTCTTCTCTAATCCCTTCATATACGGGATCACCAGATGACAAATCATAAATAGTACATTTATCTTTCACGAAATTGATACCATAACCATTATCTGCCAAATGACTTATGCTCAATAGGTTATGTTTCAATTCAGTGACTAGACAAACATCTTTTATTATTGGATAAGGAGAAATACCTACAGTGCCATTACCTATAATATCACCTCTCAAGTTATTTTCGAAGGAGACGTATCCTTCTTTCTTCATCGATAGCGTAGCGAATAAAGATGCATCATCAGTCATGTGTCGCGAACATCCACTATCGAGAATCCACTTGCTTCTAGCATGAGAGGGTTGAGGGTCCACCTACAAAACAAGTAGATGAATCCTTTGGTACCCATTTTCTGAAGGGTCCATACTGATTAGTTTTAGGTCTCCAGACTAAAGTGTGATTATCAACCAGCTTTCTTGCTAAACAATATTGTGATATGTGTCCGTGCGTACCACAATAAGTGCAAGTCAGTTTAGAACCAGATGTGGTTGAAACTGTGTTCACATGCTTGTTTGGTTTCTTGGAGAACCTATAAGTGAAAGCATGATGATATTCGTGTTTCTTCTGTGCTTTCTTGTTTTTAGTCCTCTTGGGTGTATGCTTTGCATTAGGACTAAAATTAGGCTGTGTCACAGGCATTTCCTGTTTGCCTAACTTGATTTCTAACTTTTTAGAAATCGCAATAGACTCTTCATATTTAGCAGTCATGACTGAGAGTCTCTGTTCTGTTACTAAGTGCATTCTCTTCTCTGTGTCATACAACTTTTGCATTTTGACATAATCTCTTTCTTTCTTTTGAATATTGAGAATAGCCTCATGATAGTCTACCTTGAGTTTGGCTATCTCTTCCGTGTTACCGGTAGAAGACGTCTCCTTAATATCTTGAATAAGATTGGATAGTCTAGCTAACTCGGTTGTGTATGCCTTAATCTCTTTTCGAGATTGCTTATACTTGTCAAGCACATTTTTGTGTTCTTCAAGTAAGTCGCTAAAGGCATTTTCTAGCTCATCGAAAGTAAAATCATCATAGAGAGGGTTTGAAGATACCTTATCAAATGCCATAAGACAGACATTTGCATTGCCGCAAGGTCTATTCTCCTCTTCGGAATCACTGGCATCACTTTCATGCCAGATACTTGTATTGGCATACTTTCGACCAGTTGTTGCTCTTCTGTTTGATCTTGATCGATCATATGGACTGCTCTTCTTGGTGGTTGGACAGTCCTTCTTCATGTGCCCTGACTTTTTGCATCCATAGCATATGGTTTCATCTTCATTGCTTTCTTGGATATCTTTCTTCTTCTGCTTGTATACTTTAGGTACTTCCTGAAGTTCTTCACAAGTAGGGCTTGTTCATCACCACTTGATGATTCTTCACCTGAGTCGTTGCAATTTGATTTTCTTGCTTGAGCTTTGAAGGCAATGGTCTTCTCTTTTGGTGTGGCCTCTTCAAAGTCTTGCAAGTCGAGCTCATGAGTCATCAATTTGCCCATCAGAGTTTCTAGAGACATTGTGGTGAGATCGTTTCCTTCAATGATTGCTGTGGCTTTTGGATTCCAGTTCTTTGTTAGAGCCCGCAACACTTTTCTGATTTTCTCATGGTTGCTGTAATCCTTACCAAGAGATTGCAAAGGATTAGTTATATCAAGGAAACGAGTAAACATCTGTGTAATTGACTCACCGGGTTTCATTTTGAAAGTTTCATATTCCTGAGTCAGTCTACTGATTTTGGATTCCTTGACTTGGGAAGTCCCTTCATGGGTTACCTCAAGGAGTTTCCAAATCTCATGAGACGTCTTACAGGTAGAAACTCTATTGAACTCGGTTTTGTCAATTGCACAGAATAGTGCATTGATGGCTCGAGCATCAAGACTAGCCTTTGCTTTTTCAGCATCGGTGTACTTGTCATGCGGCTTTTCCATAAGAATACCTTCAACCACTGTGGGTGGTGGTTTCTTATAACCATCAATGACTATTGACCAAAGATCAAAGTCTAGAGATTTTAGAAAGAAAGTCATACGTGTTTTCCAGTATGTATAGTTTATTCCATCAAATAGGGGAGGTCTATTTGTGGATTGCCCTTCACCGTTGAATATAGATTTCACGGCTGCCATATATATACTCTCTAAGGTTTGTTATATAAGAATATAACCTGCTCTGATACCAATTGTAGGATCGTTGAGCACCTCTAGAGGGGGGGTGAATAGAGTGCGTGTGTGCAGCGGAAATATAATCACCAATAAAAAAATTAAAGCTATGGCAATGATGTAAGAGCAGTAAGTAAGAGATAGAAAATCAAACTCAGTAACACAGCGATGTATACTGGTATCCCTCTGAGAGGACTAATCCAGTCTCGAGTACTCTTGCTCGATGTTAATCCACTAAAGGCACAAGCTTTAACTGAGTGCTTGCAACTCTTACACCACCGTGCTTGTTGACGAGTGCATGACCAACTCCAATACACACCGTGCTTGGTGACGAGTGCACGACCAACTCCAACACACACCGTGCTTGGTGACGAGCGCACGACCAGCTCCACAACTAGAATTGTTGTTGAAACTTGACAACCTCTTTACAACTCTGAATAACCAAAAGACTTCTAAATCAATCTGATAGTACTGGCTTTTGGCTAAGAGAAGTATAGGTGAAATATGAAATTTTTGGATCACTAGAAAACACTTAAACGAATAGAGAAGAGATTGAAGAATGGATTGAGTGATTTGGAATGAAAAATTCTCCTCTATTTATAGGTGTTTTCTCTGACCGAACTCGGGCAGAGTTCGGGCAGAGTTCGGTCACCGATATCTCGCAAAGAGACGTTGCTCGCTGATTTGCAGCCAACGGAAAGTTTGAAATATTCTGGACCGAACTCGGACCGAACTCGGACCGAACTCGCCCAGACCGAACTCGGGCCGAACTCGGTTTTGAGTTCTGTCAGAAATTCTTTTATAAAAACAGTTTTGAAATATGTTTTTGGCTTTTTGTAAAATCATTTGAAAAGAAATATTTTCGAAATATATTTTTGAAATATTTGTAGTCGAAAATATAAATGAATAGGCTTTTTGAAATAAGGACAATTTTAACCCTAAGCCAGTAGAACCAAATCGACTTTACAACTTTTTCCTAGACTCAATAAAATAGAAAATACAGAATAAATTTAGAAAACAAGTCTTCGGAAACTTTTGATGACTTTGAAGCTTTGATAAGTGCGGTACACCGTCCGTTGAATACGATTTCATGATTCCTGAAATAAGTAGCAGCATTTCCTATATTTTGTGTATCGACTAAAGTATCTGTTGATTATCGAAATCGGGTGTGACCATGGAATGGGCCAACAACTAACATACACTAACATTACCTACCAAGTTTCCTAGGTAAAGTGGACATCCAGTCCATCTTACGGTGCATGTTGTTGAATTACCCATTATCTTGAGTATCGAAGATACTCAATGTTATCATGAGATACCATTCTCCTAATCCCAAACGAAACCCTAATTTTAACTTAGGAGCCTACCTGTTGGCCCATTGGTCATATGGTCAAACCTGATTTTAATAATTGATCAAAACTCTGTCTGGATATACAAAGCTAGTTGGGACATCTCGGCTTCTTGGACATAAGCAAGATTGGATATTCACTTCGTTCAAGACTGAAGATCTGTTTGCCTCTTGAGTCTGTATTTCCTATGCAATGTAATTTTCTTTTATTTGAGTCTAGGAATACGTTGTACACCAAGTCGTACTGGCAAATAGGCTATCCCTAAAATAGTTCAAAAAATGTTTTTAAAATGACCTATCAAAATGTTTATAAAAAGGTTTTCAAAAATCACCAAAACCTATTTTTAAAACCCTAACCTAACCCTGACAGAACTCGGCCAGAGTTCGGCCAGAGTTCGGCCAGAGTTCGGTTAGTAGCTGTTTTGATTTTGAATTCTCTGGAACTTGGTCCTCCTGCAGTTGCGGATTTGACCGAGATTTGCTCATAGAGTTCTGCCCGAATTCTGCCCGAATTCTGACAGAGTTCTCCCTTTGGAAATCCTATAAATAGAGAAGTATTTCATTATTTCAAATCACTCATTCACTTTCAATCTTCTCTCTATCTAAAAAGCTTTCTGCCTTCCAAAGAGTTTTCTAGAGCTTTCATTTTCAGATCCCAAGCCAGTTACAATCCTCTAGTCGATTTGCCAGTGCGGTACGGTCTAGAAGTTTCTGAGAGATTGTAATCAGAAGGTTTGATTGAAGAATACCTCTTCACATTTGAAGTTGGACGAGTTCTTCGTATCAAAGCTCGCGTTGTAGAAGTTGCAAGGACTTCGTAAGAAAACTTGCGGTTTTTCCTATAGTGGATTCAAACTGGTAGCAAGAGTTCTACCGACTGGATTAGTCCTCAACAGAGGGATACCAGTATACATCGCTGTCTTTGCGTTTGCTTTCTGAACTCTGCCTTTACTTTATTTCATCTGTGATTATATACTGTGATTGTGTTGCTAACTTTTTTAATTAGCATTATTCCGCTGCCTACTCTATTCACCCCCCCTCTAGAGTATTACGCTTTACTATATCGTTCCTACAATTGGTATCAGAGCAGGTGTTACAGGTAAAGCAAGGTAAAAGTGCTATTATTTATTCATTATTTATTAAATCACAGCACATCACATGGCTACTATGAAATTCACAAGTGAAGGTCAGGCCACAAACAGACCTCCTCTGTTTGATGGTACTAACTACACTTATTGGAAAACACGGATGAGTTTCTTCTTAAAGTCTCTTGATTTTGACTTATGGGCTATTGTTCTTGATGGCTATCAGAAGCCACCTCGTATAAATGTCGAGGGTGTTTTAGTTGAAAAACCCCAAAACAGTTATACAGAGGAAGAAAAGAAAAAGGCCAGTCTTGACGCACGTGCCATTAATGCTCTTTTTTGTGCCTTAGACAGAACAGAATTTAACAGGGTATCTACATGCACAACGACAAATGGTGTATGGAAGCTTCTCGAAGTTACACATGAAGGCACGACTCAAGTCAAGGAGTCAAAAGTCAGCAGACTTACTCAAGAGTACGAGGCGTTCAAAATGAAGCCAAATGAAACAGTCACACAAATGTTCGAGAGGTTCTTGGATATTGTAAACCCTTTGTCCTCCTTAGGCAAAGAATACAGTAACCACGAAAAGATTCGCAAACTCCTGCGAGCTCTCACCAAGAACTGGATTCCGAAGGCTACAGCTATCATTGAAGGAAACGACCTCACCACAATGTCACTTGAAGTACTCATGGGTAAGCTACTCACTCATGAACTGGATCTACAAGATTTTGAAGAGCCTGCACCGAAGGAGAAGACTATCGCCCTCAAGGCTCAGCACAGAAAAGCTGCTGAAGATGACTCAGACAGCAGTGGATCTGATACTGAAGATCAAGCTCTCATAGCAAAGAAATTCAAAAGATTCATGAGACATGAGAAGAGAGTCAAAGAGAACAACAGCAACAACTGGTACCAAGAAGATGCTGTCTGCTATGGCTGCAAGAAGAAGGGACATATGAAGAAAGACTGTCCCATCAACTAATCATCGAGCAAGAAGAATAACAGGTATGAAAAAGGCAACCTAAAAAGATCAACGTCTCAAAAATATGCCAACACCAGCATATGGCATGAGAGTGAAGCTAGCGACTCAGAAGATGAACATTCAGAGGACGCTGCAAACATCTACTTCATGGCAATCGATCAGGTACCTACTGAACCTGTAGAAACTTATGATGACTTTACCTTTGAGCAACTAGGAGATGCCTTCAGTGACCTGATGCTTGACTACAGGAAACTGTGTAGTAAATATCAGACCGCTAAGAAGGTACTCAAAGAGTACAAAGAAGAAATAGGAAGACTTACCGACCTACTAGCTGAGGTTAGAGCTAATGTTAGTGAGTCTGGTGAGCTTTCCTCTATAAAGCTCTTATTACACGAGACTAAACAGTCATCCGAAGAGAAAGACAAGATTATAGACCAATTGAGAGAAGATCTTTCTAAAGAAAAGAAAAGTCTTCAATCTGCACAAATCCGAATGGAATCACTCACTTCTGATTATACTAAGTTATATGACACTTCCAAAAAGTTGGAAATTAGGTTAGGAAAACAGCCTGAGCCTGCTGCTTCCTATCCTAACACGTGTCACTTACCGAAAATTCGGAACATTCCCAAGCCAAACACTGTCAGACCAAACCATATAAAACTATTACCCAAAAAGGTTAAGCCCAAACATGATCATAGGTATGCATTCTTCTATACTAGAAAACCCAAACCTACCAACCATGCACACCACACAGCTTTCAACACTCGACATGCACAATGTCATTATTGTGGCCTCATTGGTCATATATCATCTGCATGTAGAATGAGAAAGCTTGTTGATTTAAATGTTTATGCTTGGATACCAAAAGCTAACAATTGTGGATCCAAGTATTGGATACCAAAGTCTTCACCTAATATTGCAGGTGAAGCTTCTCATATCAAATAGAACCATGGAACATGTTGGTGATTGCAAAGCTACAAAGGTCATCTTCCATGCAATTGCACCAACAGAAGTGTGGTCACTAGAACCACTTTGGTAACATGCTTTCTAAATAGTTTTTTTTTAATATTTAGCATGTTGTTGTTGATTTCCTGTTATTAGATCTCATTGATAGTTTTTAATGAGACATAATCCTAGCATGACTAGCTGTTTAGCTTAAATGATTAGTTCACACTATATAGTGTTTATTTTTATTAGTGTGACACATTTGCCTACGTATGCTCTTTACTTTTAATTTTTTTTCTTGAAGCATGCATAGGAGCTTAATTTTGTTTTGGTGAATATGTTTTGACTCTTCGCCTTTAATATTTTTTTTGGTCACTTCTTTAACATGTCGTATTTACTTTTGATCAGTTTTTTTTTTGTGAGTATGTATGTTTAGCACAAGTATTCTATTTACTTGAAAAGTATATACATATAATTTTATTTTAATCTTGTGCTAGCATAATATATTCATTATTGATTCTCTTATTGTGATTAACTTCTTATGAATCAATTACATCTTTGTCTGACAAAGCATATTTATGCTTTTTTTTTTCTTGTGATATTGTTTATGCTTATTAAGGATACATGAATAATTTATTTAATATTGCACTAATTCTTCTTAAATTCTCGGTTATTAAAGAAGAGATTTATTTTGGGTACAAGCCTACAAAAGGTCTGTCTGTCACCACGACTACGGTCGAAGCGAAGCGGTACTTAAGTGTTCCCCGGTGAACCTCCGTTAGCTGGGACAGTGCCTCTACAGCTAACCCAAGATTGGTCAACGCTTTATAAACTAAAGATTTATTGAGATGTAGTTGCAATTATTATCTGATGGATTTTGAACTTTAGATGGATAATATTCTCTCTTATTATTTTCACAAAAGGTAGCATATGTTGATCTATCTTATCGATTGTGAGATTCTATAGCATAGATCAATTTATGTCATCTTTTGACTTATACGATTATTCATCATGCTAATTTGAAATATCTTTTGACTGTTTTATTTTTAAATGTTCATTTAATGGATATTTCTTCTTTTGTCTAAAGATGATTGTTTTTCTATGGTATTGTGATTTCATCTTTAGCTTGTGTAATATTTGTAAAATTAATGATTTTGAGCTTTATATTATTATCTTCTTATTCAAGTTACTAACTGCCTATAGCAGTAATTCTTTGCGGAGAGGAGTCAAGCAAATTGAATCTCTCTCTCAAAGCGTTTCTTTTCTTTAAACCTTACGATTGTCAGGTAGACACCGTGCTAAGGCTTTAAAAGGAAAGAAATGAACTTTGATAAGAAGATCTAATATTTTTGGATTAAGTTTCCTACTTCTGGAAATATGTCTCTGAATTTTTAAATTTTGTGTCTATACTATTATTTTTGGATATAACCATGTAAAGGTGGAGTAGTTAGTTGTTTCAAATCAATTATTCATTTGACATGCAATATATCTACAATACACTTTTCTTTGGACATTTTTCTAGTTATGTTTATTTATTCAAATGGATTTATAAAAGAAGAAGTTTTTGTAGCACAACCTCCGGGTTTCACGGATTTCAAAAATCCTGACCATGTTTTCAAGTTGAAGAAAGCCTTATACGGTTTGAAACAAGCCCCTCGTGCTTGGTATGATCGTCTAAGCTCTTTTCTACTTGACAACGGTTTTACAAAAGGAAAGGTTGACACTACACTTTTTATTAAATCTTTTAATGGCAAGCTGCTTTTAATTCAGATCTATGTTGATGATATCATATTTGGATCCACTGATGAATCTCTTTGTCAAGAATTCTCTAAGTGTATGCAGAATGAGTTTGAGATGAGCATGATGGGAGAGCTGAAATTCTTTCTCGGATTGCAAATCAAACAAACCGACAATGGGACATTCATTAATCAAGCCAAGTACACAAAAGATTTGCTAAAGAAGTTTGATCTGGACAATGTCAAACCTATTGGCACTCCGATGGCAACTTCAACAAAGCTTGATTCTGACGAACAAGGCAAGCCAGTCGACACACGTAAGTATCGAGGTATGATTGGTAGTTTACTTTACTTAACTGCTAGTCGTCCAGATATAATGTTTAGTGTTTGCTTGTGTGCACGTTTTCAAGCTAACCCAAAGGAATCACATCTATCCGCAGTTAAGCGTATCTTCCGATACCTTAAAGACACTTCTTCTGTCGGCTTGTGGTATCCCAAATCCAAATCCTTTGACCTTATTGGTTATTCGGATGCAGATTTTGCTGGATGCAAGGTTGATAGAAAAAGTACTAGCGGCACATGTTATTTCTTAGGCAAGGCTCTAGTCTCTTGGTTTAGTAAAAGCAAAATTCTGTAGCCTTATCAACAACAGAGGCTGAGTACATCGCCGCAGGACGTTGTTGTGCTCAGATTTTGTGGATGAAACAAACCTTAGAAGACTTTGATTTATTTTACACACATATTCCCATTTTCTGTGATAACACTAGCACCATTAATTTGACTAAGAATCCTGTATGTCACTCTCGTACTAAACATATCGAGGTTCGGCATCACTTTCTTAGAGATCATCATCAAAATGGAGATATAAACCTTGTATACATAGATACTGATAATCAATTAGCTGACATCTTCACTAAACCTCTAGCGGAAGATCGCTTCAATTATTTACGTCGAGAATTAGGAATTTTGGACGTCAATAATATTAATTGATTTTATTTTATATTTTTATATCATTATGCAAAAACTGTGTTAGAGACAAGCCAATAAAGAGTCTGTCTGTCACCACAACTACGGTTGAAGCGAAGCGGTATTTAAGAGTTCCCCGGTGAACCTCCGCCAGCTGGGACAGTACTCCTACAGCTAATCTGAGACAGCTGCTGTGTAACGATATTTAACTCATAAAATATTATTAATTATGTTATTTGAAAGCTAAAATAACTAATCTTTGAATTAAATATTTGAAACGAGTCAATGAAAAAGAAGTGGCAAAAATCAACTTGAAAGAACCCTAGGCGAATTCGGCCAGAACTCTGACCGAATTCGGCCCGAGTTCGGTTGGGGGTATCTGTGTACATATACACAACCCGAGAGCTTCTTCTCTTCCATTGCTTCCAAAACTTCCAAACAGCAGCTACAGCCGCCCGAAAACCCTCAAAATCCTAGTTCTTCACCAACCTATTACTTCCAATCTACTTGGTGAAATCCTTCCAAACTTTGGAATCGTGCGGAGATCATCCTTCTCTACAACATATCTAATTTTTTTTGTGAGGTATAACTCCCTCTTTCTCCACTTTCAAATTAGTGCTTATTTATTTTCAATGGCACCTAGATTTAATCTGTCTAAGAGGAAGAAGACCACTCCTAGTGAGGAAGGGTCCTCTTCGAATCCTCACACAGATTCTTTGTTTTCGCCGGTCCAAAAGAGCGACGGTGCTTTCGATGGGTTTTTCTTTCAAACCCTCGATCAAGCTTTATTATGGTACGGTGACTTTTCCACCCGATCCATATGCAGCGGCGCTCCGGTTAAATAGACGGTATTTCCTGATCATCGTCACTTATTTGGGGCATTAGGGTTACATTTGCTTGTTAAACTGTGCTTCCCAATTGCTACTAATGCCATTAGATTATTCTATTGCAATCTCGTAGTTAACACTTTTGATGTGAGCACACGTGTTGGAGGCTTAGATATTGAGTTCAATGATGTCCTCCTAGCGAAGATTCTTGGGATTCCCAATGAAGGTGAACCGCTAGTTGATATCACAGAATTCGAGTTTCCCGAAGGCACTACACTCACAAGTTTCAAAACGGAACTTTGTGCACCTGACAGAGTACGTTCTGGAAAGTTTAAGGCTAACAACCTTAACTTGTTTAACTACGAATTGCATCGCATCATCTACTCTACTCTACTTCCGGTCATGCTGGCCGTGCTGCTGATGATATTGATGAGGACAGTGATGATGAGATCTGATCTGATTACTAGTGATATTCTACTGTATACTTGGAAATGCTCCGACATTCCAAGTTTTTATCATTATTTTTTTTCAGTACTTTGAAGTCTGCTTGCAGTATTTATTTTTTTTATCTTCATGGACATGTTTATGATGTTTCATTTATGACATTTCAGTTTATTTCAGCATTTCTTTTAGCACTATCTTTTTATACTGCTTCTTCATTACAAACTGCTTGTGAAATATTATGCCTGAGTTTTTGAAACAATACATGCCTGTGATGATAATCTGTAGAAATTTTTTTTTACATGCCTGTAATGCTATTTAATTAGTTAATATGCTTTATTTCTTTTCTCGCTGTTTGTTACTTATGCATTAATTGCGGGGGAGCCTTCTGCATTTCATGCGGGGGAGCCTTCTCTTGTGAATTTATTTTGCTAAGTGACAAAGGGGGAGAAAATTAAAAGATCTAACATTAACATTTTTTTTGAGTTGTTTTGAGTTGAATACAGGTTATGAACTATTCCTACTTTTTGATATTCTTTTGAACTAACTTTATGTTATATCATTCATAGTTTGTCAATTATCAAAATGGGGGAGATTGTTGGCCCATTGGTCATATGGTCAAACCTGATTTTAATAATTGATCAAAACTCTGTCTGGATATACAAAGCTAGTTGGGACATCTCGGCTTCTTGGACATAAGCAAGATTGGATATTCACTTCGTTCAAGACTGAAGATCTGTTTGCCTCTTGAGTCTGTATTTCCTATGCAATGTAATTTTCTTTTATTTGAGTCTAGGAATACGTTGTACACCAAGTCGTACTGGCAAATAGGCTATCCCTAAAATAGTTCAAAAAATATTTTTAAAATGACCTATCAAAATGTTTATAAAAAGGTTTTCAAAAATCACCAAAACCTATTTTTAAAACCCTAACCTAACCCTGACAGAGTTCGGCCAGAGTTCGGCCAGAGTTCGGCCAGAGTTCGGTTAGTAGCTGTTTTGATTTTGAATTCTCTGGAACTTGGTCCTCCTGCAGTTGCGGATTTGACCGAGATTTGCTCATAGAGTTCTGCCCGAATTCTGCCCGAATTCTGACAGAGTTCTCCCTTTGGAAATCCTATAAATAGAGAAGTATTTCGATCATTTCAAATCACTCATTCACTTTCAATCTTCTCTCTATCTAAAAAGCTTTCTGCCTTCCAAAGAGTTTTCTAGAGCTTTCATTTTCAGATCCCAAGCCAGTTACAATCCTCTAGTCGATTTGCCAGTGCAGTACGGTCTAGAAGTTTCTGAGAGATTGTAATCAGAAGGTTTGAGAATACCTCTTCACATTTGAAGTTAGACGAGTTCTTCGTATCAAAGCTCGCGTTGTAGAAGTTGCAAGGACTTCGTAAGAAAACTTGCGGTTTTTCCTATAGTGGATTCAAACTGGTAGCAAGAGTTCTACCGACTGGATTAGTCCTCAACAGAGGGATACCAGTATACATCGCTGTCTTTGCGTTTGCTTTCTGAACTCTGCCTTTACTTTATTTCATCTGTGATTATATACTGTGATTGTGTTGCTAACTTTTTTAATTAGCATTATTCCGCTGCCTACTCTATTCACCCCCCCTCTAGAGTATTACGCTTTACTATATCGTTCCTACACTACCCACAAACTCTATTTCACATATCTAAGTCCCATCTCAAATTTGGACGCGTTTCGACACTCGTAACTCAAAATCACCCTTTCACACACCCTCTAACTAGATTCTAATTCACCCACAAACTCTCTCTAGCCTACCCAATTATAAGGCCATTAGGGGGTCCATATGGTTATATATAAGGGTATATATATATATATATATATATATATATATATATATATATATATATTATATATATATATATATATATAGGGGGGGGTTTTAGGGGGGGGTTAAAAGGGTCAAAAAGGGGGGGCTAATAGGGTGGTGCTGCTGCTGCTGCCCATTTTGCTGCTGCTGCTGCTGTTTACACTGCTGTGTTGGGGGGGGGGAGGGGACATCAGCCCCAAAATCCCCCCTTTGCTGCTGCTAATGCTCTACTCTCTCCCTCTCTTCTCACCCTCAATCTCTTCCTCTCATTCCCTCTAATTCCTCTCTATAATTCCTCTTCTATCCCACTCTATATATATCTATGTATATCCCTGTCCTATATAATATATATATATATATATATATATATATATATATATATATATATAATATATATATATATATATTATATATTTATATATTTATATATATAAATTTTTTATTTTATATATATATATATATATATATATATATATATATATATATATATATATAATATATATATATATATATATATATATATATATATATATATATATATATATATATATCACACTCACACACACATCATATCTACATATATAGATACACTCACACACACACACACACACACACACACACACACACACACATATATATATATATATATATATATATATATATATATATATATATATATACATGGACACACACACCATGGACACACATATATATATGGACACACACCACACACACACACACACACACACACACACACACACCACACACACACACATATATATTTTAATATATATATATATATAATATATATATATATATTAATATATATATATATATATATATATATATATATTATATATATATATATATATATATATATATATATATATATATATGGACACACACACATATAAATATACGTATATATAGACACACACACTCACACATGGATACATGGACACAAACACACATACTAGTCCTAACACACATACTAGTCCTCCTAGGAGTCTCCCATAGGCCTCTAACCTTGACACAAAGGTACACAACCATGGTGTAGTTCCTATGGTTCCAAAATCAATTAAACTTCATAGGAGAATGAATTAGAGAATAGAAAATTACCTATTAGGAGTGATTCCTAACGAAACTCCCTCCGACACAAAGATTCTTGAAGAATGGACACTTCCACCTTGCACTTTTCTCCCAAACTTTGGTAGCTCCCTCCCTTGATGATATAGAGAAGATCTATGGAAGAAATTTGGGAGAAAATGGAAGATTTAGAGATCAAATCTCAATTTTAGGTCTAGGTTTTAGGGAAGAACAAAAAGGGGGAAGAACTTGTGAGTGGAGATGAAGTGAATGGAGAGGGAGGGTCTCTCCCTAGTGGCCAGCCATGTAGGGGGGCTTGGGGCATTTGGCAAATGTCCAAAATGTCCTCCAAGCCTCCTCTAGATCAAAATTAACTTAAACTAATTTTCGGGGTTGAAAAGGCCAAGT
>JANAVB010040803.1:0-47686 GCA_029216955.1 Iris pallida | reverse complement strand
GGATGGTTTTTAAGTAGCGGCTTTAAACCAGTCCAATTCATGCTTGGTAATTCACTAACGAGCGGTTCTGAAAGTTTTTTTACACGAATAAATTAAATAGGGAAGGGTATCGGTAGTTATAATTATATCTATTTTTGTGAGGATAAAATGGAATAAAAAAATAGAGCCGCTCAAAACCCGTCGATTTGGGGTGTTTACAAAGCCACCCAAAAATACATTACACCGGTTTTGGGGGGTTTTTGAGCCGACGAAAACCAGTGCCTCAAAAAAATTAACAAGCAGGGGTTTCATAAACGGTCGGTTCAAAAACACCCCAAAACCGGTGAAAACACCATTACGAAGCAGACCCTAAGGATGTTTTTGATCCGCTCCCATATATATATATATATATATATATATATATATATATATATATATATATATATATATAGTGGTTAAGAGAGATGCATGCGGCCCGAGTGGTCAGGAGATCGATTCCCGGTGAGAGCGTTCGCCACAATACCTTCTTTCAAATATATATATATATATATATATATATATATATATATATATATATATATATATATATATATATATATATATATATATATATAGAGAGAGAGAGAGAGAGAATAAGGGAGGTAGGGTGCCACCTCATGGGGGGGTGTCTACTTGTCACCCCCCCCATGCTATCATCAAGCACATGGGTGCATGATGATAGCATGTGGGGGGTGACAAGTAGACACCCTCCATAGGGTGGCACCTCACCTCCCTTATATATATATATATATATATATATATATATATATATATATATATATATAGCAAGCGGATCAAAAGTCCCCTTTAGAAAACTCCCTAAAAATTCCCTCACTCTTTAATCTTAAATATAATGTTAATATTAATGTTAATGTTAATATTAATGTTAATATTAACATTAAATACTAAAATTAATATTAAACTTAACATTAAAATTAATATTAACATTAACATTAATATTAACATTAACATTAACATTAATATAAAAATAAAAATAAAAATTAATATTAATATTAACATTAACATTAATATTAACATTAATATTAATATTAACATTAAATTACGGATGAGAGTGAGGGGGGTTTTAGGGAGTTTTCTAGGGAAAACTTTTGATCCGCTCCCATATATATATATATATATATATATATATATATATATATATATATATATATATATATATATATATATGGGAGCGGATCAAAAGTTTTCTATATATATATATATATATATATATATATATATATATATATATATATTAACGTTTATATATACACACTGTTACAAGAAGAAAGTTGGATTTATTAAACCAAGACAAACATCTTGTCACTTGGGCTGCAATTTTTTTTAACGTTAAAAGTGATTAACAACTAAAACTAAATATTGTTTTCAAAAAAACTAAAAATAAATACAAAATAGTAAGGAAGATGGGGATTTTGTAGTATGGAAGAAAAAAGAAGAAGAAACTCATCTCGTTGTATTTACTAATGGACTCAAGCCGATAATTAAAGTACAAGACAGTACCAAAGTGATTAGAGGGCACTGAGGAATTGGCGTTACTCACCTTGCGCTCAATAGTTTACAATTTCTTTTACTAGTAGATCTAATATGAAGGAAGAAACTAAATAGAATCGAAATTTTTTTTTTCCACTTTACCAGTATTAAGTTTCAAAAATACTATTTGGCTTCCAAAATATTTGGATGATGCCATCTTTCATTATGTGACGTATGACATGGTTGCTGACATGGCAGCTGACATGACAAAATTTAACATTAAAACTAAAATTAATATTAAATTAACATGATAATTAACATTTTTTTTAGGGTGTCCACATGATAATTAACATTAAGATTAACCTTAACATTAAAATTAACCTTAACATTAAAATTAATATTAATATTAAAATTAATCCTAACATTAATATTAATATTAATATTAATATTAATATTAACATTAATATTAATATTAACATTAATTATTTTTGGGTAATTAATGTTTTGGGTTAAAATTTGTCATGTCAGCTGTTATGTCAGCTGCCATGTCAGATGTCCCATAGTGGGAGATGGCATCACCCAAATATTTTGGGAGCCAAATATCATAGTTGATTAAGTTTACGTATGACATTATTACCGTAATTGAGCCCATACACTTTTGCAGTAAGTTACAGTACAAGGCAAATTAGCAACCGACTATCTAAAACCTTGGTGTCTAGCACGGAAGAGCGGCTTTCTGGTAACGGAATTGTTGATAGAATAAACAAGACCATATTTTCGTTGTCGTTTGTCTGTTACTAAGGCGTCAGAGTTCACTTAGCGACACCTTAGTGACGGATAATCTTCCATCGCTGTCAGTGCCGAATTTTAGATTTCGAGACTTGAGGCGAATAATAAAAATGATGCCCCTAAAACTTAATGTTCATATAAATATTTTTTTCATCGACGATAATACAAAAGAATTATCAACACAAAATTTAAAAAAAATAAAAATAAACAAAATATAATATCCAAAATAATATGACATAATAAAATACTAATAAAATCGAAGATGTTCCAAACCAAAAAATAAAATTGCAACTTGTTTAAACACACACACACACACACAAAGAAAGAGAAAGAGATTGACATTGATGGAAAGGTAGAGAAGATTGAGATCGATTCATGCGACTAATATCAAGTCCGACTATTAGAGCGACCCCCTCCTCCGGTCAGTCCTCTCCGACCCTCTCCTCCCCGACGGGCCTCCTCCGTCAAATCCCTTCCTCCACGACCCCTCTCCTTCTCGATCCGGCCCCTCCTCTCTGCTGTGGAACGGCCTCTCCTCCCCGGCCCAGGCCGTGGCCATTTTACAGTATTTTTATAGTGAATACTTTCTCTAGTTATCCAAACTATTTGAGCAAGTGTATAATCCGATATGAAACCAGGAGGTTTTTTTAGTCAAACTCAATTTGTCCAAATACCTGAACATACCCCCTGAAGACTGTCATGGAATAGTACAGTGTTCCATCTAGCAGTCTACGGTGGTATATTGATCAATGTGCGCAACTATCGGAGTAATTTATGTCAAGATGTTGTTTGGTGGTTTGAATAAAGGAACCTGCACTGTATTATATATACATACCAGTGGATAGCCCGTGCCATAATGGCACGACACGAATTCGACCTTCTCGACGTAGGCGTGCAGGCACCGGACCAGCACCAGAAAGTTACGGACGGAGACACGGCCTCCGAATCCGGCCTTCTCGACGTAGGCATGCAGGCACCGGGCCAGCACCAGGGACCCAAGCCCGGCGGAGGCGGACACGGCAGAGACCACGGTGGAGGCGTTCGGGACGGCTTGGGGCCTCATGGAGGTGAAGACGCACAGGGCCGTCGCGGGGCGTCCGAGGACGGCGAGGTCCGAGACGGCGGCGGTCCAGGAAACGATGTCCCTGTGCGGCATTCCGTCGAACACCCGCAGGGCATGGTCGGCGGAGCCGCGTCGGGAGTAGGCGATGAGCAGGACGGTCTGCACGAAGGGGTCGGACCGGAATCCGAGGAGAAGGGCCTATGCTTGGAGCGACCTGGTGGCGGCGACGGCGGTGGTGGTGTTGAGCAAGGAAGAGAAGGTGTGGGAGTCGGGAGGGACGCGACGGCGGAGCATTTGGGAGTAGATGGAGAGTGGGTCAGCGGAGATGGCGATGGCGGTGTTGAAGGAGAAGGGGTTGGGGTTGGTCATGGCGGAGAAGAGGGAGACGGCGAAGGGTCGGCGTCGGCGGCGCGGTGGAGGAGGCTGCTTGCGACAAAGGGGTTGCGGAAGAGGCCGGCGACGACGGCGTGGGCGAGGATGGAGCGTACGCGACGGAGGGAGGGGCGGTGCAAGAGGAGCTGGAGGCGGGGGTGCCGTTGGAACAACCGGTTGCTCCGCACCCAACATGGGACCTCCTCCTCTCTTTTAGAAAGAGGGGCAATTTAGTCCATTCATCATCGTTGAACCAAAGCATATGGGTCGGACCAAAAATCCACTGTGCTTTATATTATAGACTAGTGGATAACCCGTGCCATAATGGCACAGACACGAACTCGGCCTTCTCGACATTGGCGTGCAGGCACCGGGCCAGCGCCAGGGAGTTTCGGACGGAGACGCGGCCTCCGAACCCGGCCTTCTCGACGTAGGCGTGCAGGCACCGGGCCAGCGCCAGGGACCCGAGCCCGACGGAGGCGGACACGGCAAAGACCACGGTGGCGGCGTTCGGGGCGGCTTGGGGCCTCCTGGAGGCGAAGACGCGCAGGGCCGTCGCGGGGCGTCCGAGGGCGGCGAGGCCCGAGTCGGAGGCGATCCAGGAGACGACTTCTCTGTGCGGCATTCTGTCGAACACCCGCAGGGCGTGGTCGACGGAGCCGCTTTGGGAGTAGGAGGTGAGCAGAACGGTCTGTATGAAGGGGTCGGGCCGGAATCCGAGGAGGAGGGCGTGTGCGTGAAGCGACCTGGTGGCGGCGGCAGCGGTGGTGGTGTTAAGCAAGGAAGAGAAGGTGTGGGAGTCGGGAGGGACGCCGTGGCAGAGCATTTGGGAGTAGATGGAGAGTGGGTCGGCAGAGATGGCGATGGCGGTGTTGAAGGAGAAGGGGTTGGGGTTGGTCATGGCGGAGAAGAGGGAGGCGGCGAAGGAAGGCTCGTCGTCGGCGGCGCAGTGGAGGATGCTGCTTGCGACGAAGGGGTTACGGAAGAGGCCGGCGACGACGGCGTGGGCGAGGATGGAGCGGAGGCGACGGAGGGAGGGGCGGTGCAAGAGGAGCTGGAGACGAGGGTGCCGTTGGAACAATCGGTTGCTCCGCACCCAACATGGGACCTCCTCCTCTCTTTTAGAGAGAGGAACAATTTAGTCCATTCATCATCGTTGAACCAAAGCACATAGGTCGGACCAAAAATTTACTGTGATTTATGTTATAGACTAGTGGATAACCCGTGCCATAATGGCACGGACACGAATTCGGCCTTCTCGACGTAGACGTACAGGCACCGGGCCAGTGCCAGGGAGCTCCGGACGTAGACGCGGCCTCCGAACCCAGCCTTCTCAACGTAGGCGTGCAGGCACCGGGCCAGTGCCAGGGAGTTCCGGACGGAGACGCAGCCTCCGAACCCGGCCTTCTCAACGTAGGCGTGCAGGCACCGGGCCAGCACCAGGGTCCCGAGCCCGGCGGAGGCGGACACGGCAAAGACCACGGTGGCGGCGTTCGGGACGGCGTGGGGACTCATGGAGGCGAAGACGCGCAGGGCCGTCGTGGGACGTCCGAGGGCGACGAGGCCCGAGACGGTGACGGTCCAGGAGACGACGTCCATGTGCGGTATTCCGTTGAAGACCCGCAGGACGTGGTCGGCGGAGCCGCGTCGGAAGTAGGCGGTGAGCAGGACGGTCTACACGAAGGGGTCTGACCGGAATCCGAGGAGGCGGGCGTGTGCGTAGAGCGACCTGGTGGCGGCGGCGGTCGTGGTGTTAAGCAAGAAAGAGAAGATGTGAGTGTCGGGAGGGACGCGGCGGCGGAGCATTTGGGAGTAGATGGAGAGTGGGTTTGCGGAGATGGCGATGGCGGTGTTGAAGGAGAAGGGGTTGGTCCTGGCGGAGAAGAGGAAGGCGGCGAAGGGTCGGCGTCGGCGGCGCGGTGGAGGAGGCTGCTTGCGACGAAGGGGTTGCGGAAGAGGCCGACGACGACGGCGTGAGCGAGGATGGAGCGGAGGCGACGGAAAGAGGGGCAGTGCAAGAGGAGCTAGAGGCGGGGGTGTCGTTGGAACAACCGGTTGCACCGCACCCAACATGGGACCTCCTCCTCTCTTATAGAAGAGGGACAATTTAGTCATTTCATCATCGTTGAACCAAAGCACATGGGTCGGACCAAAAATCTACTGTGCTTTATATTATAGATATATAAAGCAGCAATCAGTAAGGACATTCATGTGTTGGTTCTTGCAAGGTTTTCCAACAGTTGGAAATATATATTAAAACTGTAAAAGCTAGAAGCAGTCCAGGTAATTGACTATATATAACTGGAGATTTAATGATTCTTAATAAAAAATTCATCAACTCATCTGCAGTTAGCATAGAGGTGCCAATATTCTTTTGCGTAGAGATCCCTTGTTTGGAAAAAGTTGGATCTAAGAATAAGAACATAGAATATTACATTCAATTTGCTATAATGGTTTTACATTTATGGTTCTCTTATATAAAAATTATATGTGTTGGAATTAATTAATTCCATTTATTGTTCTTAAAGGATGAAAAGGAAAGATAAGGGACTTTAGTCCCACATCGAAAAAGAGAAAGGTTTTGAGAGTGCTTAAATAGGAATGTGCACTCATGAGGAGTGTGCAACAACCAAAGGGTTGCTAGTGGGTGACCATTGGTTGTTGTTTTATCCCCTTCATGAAAATGTAGCCGGTGTTGGCAACACCGGCTCGGGCTCGGGCTCGGGCTCGGGCTCGGGCACGGGCACGGGCGTAGAGGCGATAGTGGCGATAAGGGCGCATTGTAGACGGACCTGTGCACTTCACGAAACAACACGAATTCATCTATATATACTACAGATTTTTGAGTCCAAAACACACAGAATCTGAGTATTTATTCCTCTTTCTTTTCTCTTCCAAAGATTTTCAGAAAGGTGTTCTTCCCTACGCCGGTGTCTCACAATGTCTGGTGAACCTCCGACAGAAAGGCTGTCTTATCCTAGGTGTTCTGTCGTGCTGACTCCAAGACGTTACCGGAGTGCCCGAAACACTTTAAGGAAAGTGCTGCTAAATACATGATTCAAGCCTCGACGACAGTTTCAACTTTGCAGAACTCCAAAGTGAAGTACTTGCAATTTCTAACAATCTTAAAGTGTTGTAAATAATGGCGTCCGAGGCTGCGATTTCGAGCATCAAAGTCATGAATCAGGATCTAGTCAAACTGGATCGCTTTGACGGGACAAACTTCACACGCTGGCAGGACAAGATGATCTTCCTCCTGACGGTGCTGAAGATCTACTACGTCCTCGATCCAGATCTGCCACCTGTTCCAGAACCCACTCCAGCAGATTCTGATGCAGTCAAGGTAGAACGCGAAAAGCACAAAGAGGACGAACTGCTGTGCCGTGGTCACATTCTGAACACCCTGTAGGACAGACTGTACGACCTCTACACAGAAAATTCTTCGACAATTGACATCTGGAAGGCTCTGGAATTCAAATTCAGGACAGAAGAAGAAGGTACAAAGAAATTTCTTATATCAAAGTATTTTGATTACAAAATGGTTGATACAAAGCCTATACTAGCCCAAGTACATGAACTACAAGTTCTAGTCAACAAACTCAGGGCAGTGAAGATAGAACTTCCGGAACCATTCCAAGTTGGTGCTATAATTACTAAATTGCCAACATCTTGGAATAGTTATCGGAAGAAACTACTTCACAGATCTGAGGATTTCTCACTGGAACAGATTCAAAAACACCTTTGAATCGAAGAGGAATCGAAGAAAAGACAGAAATCCGAGAACAACGGAGTTTCTAAAGCTAACGCGGTGAGCGCGAAAGGCAAGAGGCCTGCAGGAAAGAAGAACTTTTTCGGTCCTAAGAAGGACCAACAAAAGTTCAAGAACTCCGACAACTCCAAAGGACCCAAGACCGGCTGTTTTGTATGTGGCAAAGCAGGACATTATGCCAGAGACTGTCGGGTTCGAAAGACCCAAAACAGCGAGGTAAATCTCACTGAGACAGATGACATAATTGCTACGGTGAGCAAACTCATGACGGTCAAGGGAAGGCTCCAGGATGGTGGTACGATACTTGTGCTACCGTTCATGTTTCATACGACAAAGCAGCATTCAAGACCTATTCTGAAGTCAATGATGGACAAGAAGTTCAGATAGGAAATGAGGGACATTCAACGATCGTGGGAACAGGTGATGTGGAAATCCAATTCACTTCCGGGAAGAAAGTAACTCTGACTAACGTACTTCACGTCCCGGATATGAGTAGGAACCTCGTCAGTGGAGTCTTGTTGGGTAAACCAGGAATAAAGTCTGTCTTTGAGTCGGGCAAATTAATATTGACCCGTAATGGTGTATTTGTTGGAAAGGGATATACCGATGAGGGTATGATAAAACTTTGTATCATTGAAAATAATATCAATAAAGTTTCTACTTCTGCTTACATGATTGAGTCATCTACTTTATGGCATAGTAGATTAGCGCATATAGGTATTAGCACTATGAAAAGGTTAATTAAATCTGGATTAATTTCATGCAATTCTGAAGATTTAGATAAGTGTGAAATTTGTGCAAAATCCAAAATGATTAAAAAAAACCTTTTCACAGTGTAGAGAGTAATACCAATCTACTAGATTTAGTTCACTCTGATTTATGTGAATTTAATGGCACATTATCTCGAGGAGGTAATAAATACTTTATTACCTTCATTGATGATTGCTCTAGATTTACATATGTATATTTATTAAAGCATAAAGATGAAGCCTTTAATGCTTTTAAAATATACAAATCAGAGGTTGAAAATCAACTTGGTAGAAAGATTAAAATACTTAGAAGTGATAGAGGTGGTGAATATTTTTCTTTTGAATTTAATACCTTCTGTGAAGAAAACGGTATTATTCATGAATGTTCTGCACCACGGACACCTCAATAGAACGGACTAGCCGAAAGAAAAAATAGAACATATCAAGAAATGATAAATGCAATGCTAATGCACTCTGAATTATCATTTAGTTTGTGGGGAGAATCTTTACTTACTGCATGTCATATAATGAATCGAATTCCTTTGAAAAAAACTGGTATTTCACCATATGAGATATGGAAAGGCCGTAAGCCTAATATAAGTTATTTTAGAGTGTGGGGGTGCATAGCTTATTACAAAAATATGGATCCTAAAAGGACCAAATTAGGTCCTCGTGGAATCAAAAGTGCTTTTGTAGGTTATGCTGCTAATAGTAAGGCATATAGACTTTTAAACTTAGAGTCTAACATTATTGTCGAATCCAGAGATGTGGAATTTTTCGAGAACCTTATTACTAAGAATAAGGATCCTGAGATTCCTGCTAATGAAGAGTCTCGTGAGGAGAGCTCTTCACGGTTAGTTGAAAAATAACCCGAGCTTCGGATCAGCAAGAGAGTTCGAAAGGCTAAGGATCTAGGACCTGACGAAATAGATTCTCAACTTATTTCCTTTTACTTAGTAGAAGGAAATACAGAGAAATTTATTCGAAAGATTCCTATCATTCTTCAGGTGGAAGATGATCCTAAAACCTTTAAGGAAGCAATAGCTTCGCGGGACTCATCTTTTTGGAAAGATGCTATCCAAGATGAGATGGATTCGATAATATCTAACCACACTTGGGAAATTATCGATCTGCCCAAAGGGTCAAGACCTATTGGATGTAAGTGGGTGTTCAGGAGAAAGTATCATAGTGATGGTACTTTAAACACCTACAAGGCTAGACTAGTAGCCAAAGAATTTCGACAAAGAGAGGAATTGATTATTTTGACACATATGCACCAGTAGCAAGAACGACTACAATTAGAATATTGTTTACGTTAGCTTCATTGCATCATCTTAATGTTCATCAGATGGATGTCAAAACGGAATTCTTATATGGAGATCTCGATGAGGAGATTTACATGGAGCAACCGGAAGGGTTCGTGCTCCCGGAAAATGAACAAAAGGTATGCAAACTTGTTAAATCCTTGTACAGATTAAAACAAGTACCAAAGCAGTGACATCAGAAATTTGACTCAGTCATAATTTCTAATGTCTTTGTTCACAATGTTTGTGATAAGTGTTTATACACTAAAGTATATAGAAATATCGTGATATTTCTTTGTCTTTACGTTGATGATATGTTGATCATTAGCAACGAGATGAGTGTAATTACAGAAACGAAGAGGTTTCTAACTTCCACATTCAAGATGAAAGATCTTGGAATAGTTGACACTATTTTGGGGATCAAACTAATACAAAACAGTGGGAGTTTTGAACTTACGCAGTCGTACTATGTTGAGAAAGTGCTAGACAAGTTCAAACACCTTAAGTTCAAAGAAGTGAACACTCCATTTGATCCAAGTGTTAAACTAGAAAAGAATTCTGGAAGAGCAGTCGCTCAATTAGAATACGCAAGTGTTATTGGATGTCTTATGTATTTGATGCAATGCACAAGACCTGATACAGCATTTGCAGTTAGTAAAATGAGTAGATTTACTAGCAACCCTAATAATGAGCATTGGAGGGCTATCGAAAATTTTTTTGGTTATCTTTTGAAAACCAAGAATCTTGGATTACAGTATGGTAGATTTCCTGCCGTATTAGAAGGATATACCGACGCTAGTTGGATATCAAGTGTCGGGGATAACAAATCTACGACAGGTTGGGTATTTACACTTATCGGAGGGGCAGTTTCTTGGAAAAGCAAGAAACAAACGTGCATTACCCATTCGACCATGGAGTCAGAGTTTGTAGCTCTAGCTTCTGCAGGACAAGAAGCTGAGTGGTTGAGGGATCTTCTATTAGAAGTTTCGCTGGCTAAGGACAATATATCAAAAGTGTCAATACATTGCGATAGTCAAGCTACTCTAGCAAGAGCCTACAACGAAGTGTATAATGGAAAGTCTAGACATATAAGTCTAAGACATACCTACGTAAGGAAATTGATTAAAGATGGAATCATTTCTCTTACGTATATGCGTACCAGCTATAACTTAGCTGATCCCTTTACTAAACCACTAGCTAGGGATTTAGTAAAATCTACCTCGAGAGGTTTGGGATTGAAACTCCTTGAGTAAGAGTTCCAACAACAGTGGCAACCCAATCTAATGTTAAGAAAACCTTAACCTTAGATTCAATGGGTAACAACAAACTGTTAACTTGGATGTATACGACATGGTTTTGTCGACTGTTGCAATTTGATGGTTGAGTTTATAAAACTCTTAATGAAGTTCAGTAATGTTGACATGTACTGTAAAGCAACAGAGATACTGAAAGAACTTCACCTATGTGAATTTAGAGATGGTGCCGTCTCAGTAAGATCTGGAGTTTATCTTATAAAAATTCACGAGACAGGATTAGCACATGGTCATTAATAGTGCTAAGCGAGAGATATAGGCGAATAACTACAAAAGAATGTGTGTAAAGTGACACCGATTTTATCACAAGGAATAACTGGTTCAAAGCCCAGCTACCAGAGATTCCGATAAAATCTTGTGTTGCATCTACTAAGGTTAGGTTCAAATCGAAAGATACCTAACTGTATTAACATTCTTTAAGTGATGTATTCTGGAATTCCTTTCCATCATTTATGGAACAAGTGGGGGATTGTTGGAATTAATTAATTCCATTTATTGTTCTTAAAGGTTGAAAAGGAAAGATAAGGGACTTTAGTCCCACATCGAAAAAAGAGAAAGATTTTGAGAGTGCTTAAATAGGAATGTGCACTCATGAGGAGTGTGCAACAACCAAAGGGTTGCTAGTGGGTGACCATTGGTTGTTGTTTTATCCTCTTCATGAAAATGTAGCCGGTGTTGCCACCGGCAACACCGGCTCCGGCTTTGGCTCGGGCTCGGGATCGCGCTCGGGCGTAGAGGCGATAGTGGCGCATTGTAGACGCACTTGTGCACTTAGGCTCGGACCTCGGGCTCCTCGCGGCGATTCTCGTCCCGAGAATTCCTATTTTTGCAGCGGTCCAGACAAACGAAAGGGTGAATGAATCTGCGAACAGGTGAATGAATGTTGTTTCGGAAGGGTCGCGACTTCACGAAACAACACGAATTCATCCATATATACTACAGATTTCTGAGTCCAAAACACACAGAATCTGAGTATTCATTCCTCTTTCTTTTCTCTTCCAAAGATTTTCAGAAAGGTGTTCTTCCCTACGCCGGTGTCTCACAACGTCTGGTGAACCTCCGGCAGAAAGACTGTCTTATCCTGGGTGTTCTGGCGTACTGACTCCAAGACGTTACCGGAGTGCCCGAAATACTTTAAGGAAAGTGCTGCTAAATGCACGATTCAAGCCTCGACGACAGTTTCAACTTTGCAGAACTCCAAAGTAAAGTACTTGCAATTTCTAACAATATGAATATGATATAGTACACTTGAATTGTAAAACTAGTGCCCACTTGGAGTTCACTATCCTAATAAAAGTTTCAAAATTTGAAAAATATTGCTAAATACGATAATATTTGTTAGAATACTAAAAAATATATAACATTCATTCTTTACTACAATTCTAGATCAGTGTTGATACTGTTGGAAACGAAACGCGAACATCGTTTTCCCAAACCAAGATATTGTGAGAGAACCGAAAAAATCACACATAAACAACTTGTCAAAATTACAAAGAAAGCACAACGCAAATACAATCACTTTTTGCGTCAAAAAAAAACTCTTGCAAAATATGGGACAATCGGAGTTCAAAACTGAAAAAGCATTCACTAATGAAATAGAATATTACACCCTCTACAAACTTCTTTAACGATCCAACCGGGTCACCATAACTATTCTGGTGGGCCCATCTTAGCAGGAGAAAAGAGGTTATAAGATAGTTGTAGGACTTTGATTGTAAACTTAGCGTTTTTCTTTCCTATTACATCTAGGGCCATGTCCAATGGCCGCCTCTTTGCTCCATGAAATAGAAAAGAAAAGTATATCTAAATCACATCGTTGTCTATATATGTCAACTGGGGGTATTGGTGTCATGTCTAAAAGCTCCTCATTCCGATATATATTAAAAAAAAATTAACTTTCATTCCACTTATTAACATGAGTTTGTACTTACATGTCACTTTTTAATTTTATTAGACTTATATTCCACTTTTTATCACTAAAAATATTTTTCATGACAAAACGAATATTTTTTGTAATAAAATAAATATTTTTTGTAATAAAAAGTGGAATATAAGTCTAATAAAATTAAAAAGTGAAATATAAGTACAAATTCATATTAATAAGTGAGATGTAAATCAAAAAATCCCTATAAAAATGACACTGAAGCCAAGGCCAATCTGGTCCAAATTGCCCCATGGTAATGAAAAATAAAGCAGTTTCTCCTTCGATTTCCAGCACCAATCCTTGGGCTCAAGAGCAAGCTCCTACACTTGTTACTAGGCTGCTGTGGGTCCGGACTGGGTTGGCTTGTTCGACCCAGAAGTCCGGACCGGTCCGATCTGGTTTGACTCCGCAACCGATATGGTTAAACCCGGTAGAACTGGTCGGACCGTCCCGGACCGGCCCGGTCCAAGACAGGTCTGGATCAGTTTTATTTTTATTTTATTTTTTCTAGTGACTGGGGGATGGCCGAAATGCCCTTATTTGAGGGTATTTTAAAAAAAACCATTTTAAGGATATTTTTGTCATTTTGTTAAAAATGACCAAAATTATCCTTATAATAATTTTGAAGGTATTGGGGATAATTTTGTGTCCAAAATTTTCTATAAATAGACCATAAATCTTCTAAATTGATTGTACCAAAATTTCTTCTCTATTACAATATTTATAAGCACTCTAGTATGAAGAGACTATTTAATATCATTGATAACAACTATCACAACAACCACAAGATACGCAACCGCAACCTCAACTCGCACCGCAACAGGAGTTTGAATCTGAATAAAAAAATTGGCATCATTCTAGCGGAGTTTATAATGAGCACGAAAGTGGCGATACAAAAAGAAGATACTCGACTAAAGTTTTGTTGAATGCTTGCATTGTAGAAAACGAATCAAATGGGACCTTAACTATGGTACATGGAAGCTACGTGGACGTCTGAAAATTTGTATGGATATATATTAATCGTGTATTTTTTTTAAAAATGTATCATTTTTGTTTATTTTATTATTGTTAGATAATTGCAAATTATGTATTAGTAATATTAGTAAGAGAATATAAGTCATTAACAAAATTTAGCTCTCTTTAATTCTTTTTTAAATTTATGTTTTTATTTTTTTAAATATTTTATTATTACGGACGAGAGGCAAAGACGAAAAAAGACAAATATATATATATATATATATATATATATATAAAAAAATATATATATATATATATATATATATATATATATATATATATATATATATATATATATATATATATATATATATATATGTTTGTATTTTTTTTCCAAATTTTTTTCCTCATTTTTTAAAAAAAAAAACCGGAGAGGCTCGGACCCAACCCTGAATCGCTCCGACCTAGGCCCGTTTAAGCCCGGCCCGTCCCAAACCAGATCATGAGTCCAGGCTAGGTTCGAATTTTTCATACCTAGGCTGGCCCGGCCTGCCCAGAATCCGGTCAAACCCAATTGTCACTCTCCGTTTCCAAAATGCGTATTTTTATTCATGTACAACTCATATATATTTATTTAGTATTTATCATGTATTATCCTGTAATTAAATTCCTTTAATTTCATGTTAATTAATTATCTGCATTTTTCTTCCTGCTTTTATTCCCTGCTTTAGTCTTATTTTAGGTTCGGCCTAGGTTGGTTTTTCTCGGGTTCATGGTGGTTCACATGAACCGAACCCCACCTACCACCACCCTTTCCCATTTAAAGCCTCCATCCCCTTCTCTCTCTTCATAAACTCTCCTTCACCATTACTTCTTCTTCTTCCTCATCACTCTCTCCACCTACCAACAGTAGGCAAGTGCATCTTGCTCCCACTTGAGAACCCATATTTTTATGGTTCATTTGTCTTCCTCTCATGATTCTAAGAGAGTTTAGTACTTAGCATTTTTGATTTCTTTGGCTCGTTTCTTACAGATCTAAGTGGTTGTATTCTCGGTTGTCCATGGGTTTTGATCTACCAAACTGGCGTGTTTTCGAAAATAGATAGTTCTGGTGGTAGAACTCCTTATTCTACACCATTCTGAATCATGGGAACCTCATTTCTGGCTGGGAACGAAGGTCCCATAGGATTGGAGTTCGGGAGATGTTGTACGCTCACGTTCTTACGTGTCAGCGTGACATTTGAGTTACGCTCACGTCTTTACGTGTCAGCGTGAATTTTGAGTTACGCTCACGTTCTTACGTGCCAGCGTGAATTTTGAGTTACGCTCACGTCTTTACGTGTCAGCGTGACATTTGAGTTACGCTCACGTCTTTACGTGCCAGCGTGACATTTGAGTTCACGCTCACGCTGTGCGTGCGTGCGTGAATTACTTTTCACGCACACGCTGTGCGTGCGTGAATTACTTTTCACGCTCATGCTGTGCGTGCGTGAATTACTTTCCAAGCTCACGCTGTGCGTGCGTGAGTTACTCTTCACGCTCACGCTGTGCGTACCAGCGTGAATCACTTTATACGCTCACTCCTACCTACTAAACTTGGCGTGACTTGTTGGCCTTAGCATAGACTTGGTGAATCTAACCTGGGTGTTCTATTTGCTCTATAATTTATTCATTTAATGGTGGCATGATAATTCTCCTATTATATCCTTACGCCTTTTTTTTATGAACTCGATAATCTTAGCATGTTAATATTTTTGATACATATGGTTGTGTAGAACGTGCCTTGTGTCTTGACTGGTTTATGGATACCCAGTAAGGCTGGAACTTAACCCTGAGAGTTATAGACTCGACCCCATTTAATACTAATTGACTTTCATGCCTTGTCACCATTGATGACGATGGTTATCTTGACTAAAATTGATCATGCGTTCCTAGTTGGAACTAAGAGACTGGCTAGTCGTCTTATTGAATTAAATGAATGAGACACGTTCATGTTATGAACTATTGTAATTGATTAGTCGATCCCGAATATTGACATACAGGCATGTGCAGGCTTCAATTTATTTATTTCTCTACAGAGCAGCATGTGTACTTTATGGTCAAGGCATGATTATTCCGTGATTAGTTTTAATTGTTGTATTATGCTATGTAAGACCTACAACCTAACCGTACGGGTATTGTCGTAGAGTCGGGCATATCGTACTTTGTACGGAAGTACTCATTCTGAATGACCATGATCCACGGCATGGAACTTCACTCAACGTAGAGATTATTAAGTCAAATAAAATAATGATAGCATGGAGAGAATGGATTCCCGAGTTCTTACATGGCAGCCCTCTTCGGGACTATTAGTGCCCGACAGGCCGGCTGGTTCCCACAGATACTGTAAACCTGCCACACGGGCAGGGAGCGGTATCTGCTTATATTATTATTGTATATTGTATATTGATGACGGGCGTCCCGCTGGGACTCGTCTAATTCATGATTGGCGCAATTGATTGACTGGATAGACTAGCCTTGCTCGCACATAGTAAGAACTGAGGAATCTTTATTGCATAATTTCAGGATAACTTGGGACTCACAATAACAAGCCGTAGGAGTTGATTGGCCGTTCAAGATGATTTGTTTGTATACTGTACCTACTCTGTTGTCTAACTGAGATGATCAGAATGTCAGGACATGACGGGCCAACTTCTGTCCTTGTTTGGTTGGGAGGTTGGTTCGAAGTGTCGTGATGTTATGTGAATTCTAGTGGAAAACAGAGATCTATTATTATATCCTCTTACTTACTGGTTTAATCCTTCATATCGTGCTTCCTTGTGGTACTTGCTATTAGAGGTCTAACCTCTCTGATTTTGTATGGACAGATTTAGAGCCGGTTCCCGAGGACTCAGCTTACTTCCACCTCTAAGATGGTCAATACTAGAGGAATGATTGCAGGAGGACTCGAGTGGGTTCCTTACTCCACCGCTCATTTTGTTATTTACTTTATACTTAGCCGTTTGGCACCGACATGTTAGTCGGATTATCTTGTACTTACCTTTACATAATTGTAACTAAGTCAGACTGCAGCTGCTAACAATTGTGTATACTTGCCACATCTTCTGGCTATGTTTTGTAAAGCCAGATATCAAAAACATTTTGATTTAAGCGTATGGGACGCCTTACTGCTTTATCTTACATGTTCTCTATTACTGTTTCTTGTTTGAACGATTGAGACAATAGATGTGGAGTGACCATAGTAAGACTTTCATGTAGTATGCACCCCCTCGTCTGGTTAGACAATATTGATCGTATTATACGGTATTCATCTACCCGTAATACGTAGCTGGCTGAGTCATTCCCTCGCTCTCCAGTATTCTGGTTCTGGGGCGTGACAAGGTTTTAGTGGTGGCCCATGCAGGTCTGATTTCAGACTTGTAGGGTGTTTTCATTTATAGGATGTCTCAATCACACGTGTTCCCCCCTTGATCTCATGATTTGTTATTCTCAACCCTTGCTTGACATTCCGGTATCCTTTGACTTCATTGATCCTTCATGTCCGGTTGTTTGATTGTTCTCTTGTCCCTTTTCTTAGGGGCACCTCGTCCGCACCTGTCAGAGCTGGACAGCAACAATATGGACAGCAACATGGACAACCTGACCATGTTGGTCAGCAACAAGGGCCGGTACTAACTCAAGAGACTACCCAGAAAGAAGTGATAGTGGAAGCAGCAGCTGGATCGCAGTATCCGGATGTTCCACCACCACCAATAGTTCCACCTACCCCTGCGGGAATGGACACACCGGCTCTTCTGGAAATCATGAGAGGGATGATGGCTACTCAACAACATCAGATGTTAGCCCAACAGCGCAAGCAAGCTCAGTTGCAAGAGCAGAACGTACTACTCAACCAAGGGTTGCAGACAGCTTTGGAAAGAGGGGCAAGGCCGAATTCTGGAGCATCAACCAGATTTTGCAAGTTCAACCCCCAACGTTTGAAGGAACGGAGGATGCCATCTCAGCAGATGCATGGCTTAAGGATATTGAGGCTATTTTGACGGCGGCTAAGGTACCGACAGAAGAACGTGTGGATCAGGTGAAGTTGTTACTTCAGGATCTCGCACGTGATTGGTGGGAATCAGAGGAGATAGACATCAGACGTCATGTGGCTTGGAACGATTTTACAGCAAGATTTAAGACAAAGTACTATGGAGTTGTGGCACAGTTTGAGCTACAACAGAAGTTTATCAACCTCAAGCAGGCCGGCAAGACGGTAGATGCCTATGCAGCGGAGTTCTGCAGATTGAGTAGGTTTGCCCCAGAGATGGTAGCGACGGAGCGCCAGAGGGCTATAAGGTTTCAGCAAGGGTTTCATCTTGAGCTCTTGCAATTGATAGAGGGGCACAATTACCAGACTTTTGATGAGATATTGACGGCAACCCGAAGGCATGAGATCACCATTCAGAGGATCATAGTAAGGACTGGAGGTCAGAAGAGATCTCACAGTCAGATTGAAGGAGGAGGAGGAGCAGCGCCCCGAACAACAGCACCATCCCTTGGCATTCGCATTCACGATGTGGCAATGCGAGGGCCAGCACCACCACCCAGGCAGCAGCAGCAACAGAAGAAGAACCAGCAACCCCCAGCAGGCTGTACTTATTGTGGGAAAATGGGGCACACTAGAGATGTGTATCGGGCATTAAACGGACTGTGTTTGATATGTGGAAATCCAGATCATCGGGTTACCACATGTCCCATGAATTCGAGGTCAGGGGGACCAGGGCAACAGTTTCCTGCTCTGCCAGCACCAGGGTAGTATCGAGGACCAGCGGTAGCAGTGAGGCCATTGGCCCAGCGTCCATTAATGCCACAGGCTCAAATGTTTCGACAACAGGGACCACCGATGCAGCAACACCAGCATAGACCACCCCATAATCATCAAGGCAGGGGCCAGCAGCAGCACCAGACCAGGCCACCGCATGGAAACCAGCAAGGAGGTCGAGGGCAAGCATTCACTCTGTCCTTGGAGGAGGCATTGGCATCGGAAGATGTTGTGGCAGGTAACATTCTCGTCGCCTCATATCCCGCAGTAGCATTGTTTGATTCGGGAGCATCCCATTCATTTATATCTGCACAATTTGCGGCACGACTAGGAATGGAGTTCGAGGCATTGCCAGGGAGGTTGAATATACTCACTGTTAATGGGCTCGTAGGAGTTAGTAGAGTTATTTTAGCATGTAGCATTGTAGTTTGCGGGCATTTCTTACCCGCCCGGTTGATAGAATTTCCTGTTGAAAATTTTGACGTTATCTTAGGCATGGACTGGCTGAAAGACAGTCATGCGACAATAGATTGTCGTAGTGGGAGTGTATCTTTTGATATTCCAGGCATGAAGAAATTCACCTTAGTCAGATCAGAGGCAACTCAGCAAGAGCAGGGAGTAAGAACGGCAATGGAAGAAGTTCAGGTTTCGAAGGTAGTTGAAGAGTTTCTAGACGTATTTCCTGAAGAACTCCCAGGTCTACCACCGGTTAGAGATATTGAGTTCAGTATAGAATTGGCACCTGGACCTAAACCGATATCAGATCGAGTTTACAAAATGGCGGATTCAGAGCAGGCCAAGGTATATCAGCACATAGAGGAACTGAAGGAGAAGAAGTTCATCCAAGCTAGCATATCACCGTGGATAGCACCAGTGGTACATGTGGGAAAGAAGGATGGGTCATCCAGATTGTGCATTGACTATAGGAAGCTTAATGCGGCAACAGTAAAGAACAAGTACCCACTATCCAGGATCGACGACTTGTTTGACCAGTTGAGCACAGCTAGAGTTTTCTCCAAGATAGATCTTCGTTCAGGGTACCATCAAGTGAGGGTTCGAAAGGAAGACATTCCCAAGATAGCATTCAGGTCGAAGTATGGACATTATGAATTCTTAGTAATACCGTTTGGTTTGACCAATGCTCCAGCTATATTCATGGATTTGATGAATCGCATCTTTATGCCATACTTAGACCAGTTTGTCGTTGTATTTCTTGACGACATTCTCGTATACTCTGTTAGTGAAGAGGAGCATGAAGACCACCTCAGAAAAGTGTTACAGGTTCTGAGAGAGAACCTGTTGTATGCCAAGCTCAGCAAGTGTGAGTTTTGGTCGGATCATATTTTATTTTTGGGTCACATCATATCAGGAGCTGGAGTAGCAGTAGATCCCAAGAAGATAGAAGCAGTAGAAAGTTGGCCAGTACCCAAGACCGTAGCAGATGTGCGGAGTTTCTTGGGATTGGCAGGATATTACAGAAGGTTTGTGTCAGACTTTGCAAGGCTTTCAGCACCCATGACCCGCTTGACCCGGAAGGATGTGCCATTCGTTTGGTCGGCAGAATGTCAGGCATCATTCGAGACTTTGAAGCAGAAGTTGATATCAGCACCTATTCTTACATTGCCAGTTGGACCCGGAAGTTTTACAGTATATTGTGATGCGTCAGGTAAAGGACTTGGATGTGTCCTTATGCAACATGGGAAGGTAATAGCATATGCATCTAGGCAACTTCGGGACCACGAGAAGAATTATCCAACTCATGATTTGGAGTTAGCGGCAGTAGTGTTTGCTCTGAAGCTATGGAGGCATTACTTATATGGTGATCGAGTGGACATGTACACAGACCATAAAAGTCTGAAGTACATCTTTACTCAGAAGGAACTAAACATGAGGCAGAGAAGATGGCTGGAGTTGATCAAGGATTATGACGTAGAGCTTCAGTATCATCCAGGCAAGGCTAATGTAGTAGCAGACGCTCTTAGCATGAGAGACGGCGTATTTATGTTGACAACACAGAAGCATATCTTAGAAGACCTTCAGGAGATGGGCATCAAAGTTATACTTCCTAGTGATGTAGGAGTTCTAACAAGTCTGCAAGTTCAATCCGACTTGGTAGGCAGGATCAAGGCAGCTCAGGCACAAGATCCAAGGATTCAGAAGCTTAGGGCAGAATGTGAGTCAGGACTCAGGAAGGAGATGAGAATTCATGAAGATGGTACACTTAGGTTTGGATCACGTCTATGTGTGCCTAGTGGAGATATCAGACAGGAGGTTATGGCAGAAGGTCACAGTTCTCAGTATTCTATTCACCCTGGAGGGACCAAGATGTACCAAGATATCAAGCAGCATTTCTGGTGGAACGGGATGAAGAGGGAGATAGCTAGATTTGTTTTCCGTTGCTTGGTATGTCAGCAAGTGAAGGCAGAACAGCAGAGGCCAGCTGGGTTATTGCAACCGCTTCCTATCCCGGAATAGAAATGAGAGCATATTACAATGGACTTTGTGACCGGTTTACCGAGATTACCAAGTGGTAAGGACGCTATTTGGGTAATAGTGGACCGACTTACAAAGGTAGCACGCTTTCTTCCTTTCAGAGTAGGGCAATCTACAGAAAAGTTGGCAGAGTTGTATATGCAACAGATAGTCAGGCAGCATGGAGTCCCTGTCAGTATTGTGTCGGATCGAAATACCCGCTTTATATCATATTTCTGGAAGAGCTTACATCATAGTCTTGGTACCAAGTTAAGATTTAGCACGGCCTACCATCCGCAGACGGATGGGCAATCAGAAAGAACGATTCAGACTTTAGAAGATATGTTACGAGCTTGCACTCTAGATTTTGGAGGGTCTTGGAAGAGTCACCTGCACTTAGTCGAGTTCTCATACAACAATAGTTATCAAGCCAGTATCCAGATGGCGCCATTCGAAGCACTATATGGTAAGAAGTGCAGGTCGCCGCTTGCATGGGATGATATCGGAGAGTGGAAGATGTTAGGCCCAGAAATGATTATTCAGACGGTTGAAGTGGTTAAGGGAATTAGAGAGCGACTTCGAGTTGCGCAGGACCGGCATCGTCATTGGGCGGACCAGCATCGTAGGCCGTTAGAGTTCTCTGTTGGGGACCACGTATTCTTGCGGATCTCACCTACTCGTGGGGTCATTAGATTTGGCGTTCGCAGGAAATTGAGTCCGCGATACGTGGGCCTATTTGTTATCCTTGATCAGATAGGCGATGTTGCTTATCGTTTATCCCTCCCACCTTCGTTACGAGAGGTGCATGACGTGTTTCATGTATCTCAATTACGTAGGTATGTATCAGACCCAAGCCATATCCTCGATCATTCTGAGCTGGTTGTTGGTACCAACCTGTCTTACGAGGAACAGCTTGTGTCTATTTTGGACCGAAGAGTGAAGATACTTAAGAACCGAACAATTAGTCTTGTCCGTGTTGCTTGGGGTCATCACTCCTTGGGAGAGTCAACGTGGGAACGTGAGGATGATATCCGATCACGGTATCCACACCTGTTTGACTCACAAGGTATATCTCTTTCTGTATACCTTGATTGTCCTGATTCTTCATGCTTATCACCTTATGGGTAGAGCTACTTGATATCGTGGATTGATGAATTTACATATATAGTACTTGCTTTTGATATGGTAAAAATGATTGCTTGCTCACTAGAATTGCTTGTATTAGTTTAGCTCCGATATTTCTACCTGCTTGGATTTGAAATTCCGAGGACAAAATTTTTTTAAGGTGGGTAGAAATGTCACTCCCCGTTCCCAGAATGCGTATTTTTATTCATGTACAACTCATATATATTTATTTAGTATTTATCATGTATTATCCTGTAATTAAATTCCTTTAATTTTATGTTAATTAATTATCTGTATTTTTCTTCCTGCTTTTATTCTCTGCTTTAGTCTTATTTTAGGTTCGGCCTAGGTTGGTTTTTCTCGGGTTCATGGTGGTTCACATGAACCGAACCCCACCTACCACCACCCTTTCCCATTTAAAGCTCCCATCCCCTTCTCTCTCTTCATAAACTCTCCTTCACCATTACTTCTTCTTCTTCCTCATCACTCTCTCCACCTACCAACAGTAGGCAAGTGCATCTTGCTCCCACTTGAGAACCCATGTTTTTATGGTTCATTTGTCTTCCTCTCATGATTCTAAGAGAGTTTAGTACTTAGCATTTTTGATTTCTTTGGCTCGTTTCTTACAGATCTAAGTGGTTGTATTCTCGGTTGTCTATGGGTTTTGATCTACCAAACTGGCGTGTTTTCGAAAATAGATAGTTCTGGTGGTAGAACTCCTCATTCTACACCATTCTGAACCATGGGAACCTCATTTCTGGCTGGGAACGAAGGTCCCATAGGATTGGAGTTCGGGAGATGTTGTACGCTCACGTTCTTACGTGTCAGCGTGACATTTGAGTTACGCTCACGTCTTTACGTGTCAGCGTGAATTTTGAGTTACGCTCACGTTCTTACGTGCCAGCGTGAATTTTGAGTTACGCTCACGTCTTTACGTGTCAGCGTGACATTTGAGTTACGCTCACGTCTTTACGTGCCAGCGTGACATTTGAGTTCACGCTCACGCTGTGCGTGCGTGCGTGAATTACTTTTCACGCACACGCTGTGCGTGCGTGAATTACTTTTCATGCTCATGCTGTGCGTGCGTGAATTACTTTCCAAGCTCACGCTGTGCGTGCGTGAGTTACTCTTCACGCTCACGCTGTGCGTACCAGCGTGAATCACTTTATACGCTCACTCCTACCTACTAAACTTGGCATGATTTGTTGGCCTTAGCATAGACTTGGTGAATCTAACCTGGGTGTTCTATTTGCTCTATAATTTATTCATTTAATGGTGGCATGATAATTCTCCTATTATATCCTTACGCCTTTTTTTATGAACTCGATAATCTTAGCATGTTAATATTTTTGATACATATGGTTGTGTAGAACGTGCCTTGTGTCTTGACTGGTTTATGGATACCCAGTAAGGCTGGAACTTAACCCTGAGAGTTATAGACTCGACCCCATTTAATACTAATTGACTTTCATGCCTTGTCACCATTGATGACGATGGTTATCTTGACTAAAATTGATCATGCGTTCCTAGTTGGAACTAAGAGACTGGCTAGTCGTCTTATTGAATTAAATGAATGAGACACGTTCATGTTATGAACTATTGTAATCGATTAGCCGATCCCGAATATTGACATACAGGCATGTGCAGGCTTCAATTTATTTATTTCTCTACAGAGCAGCATGTGTACTTTATGGTCAAGGCATGATTATTCCGTGGTTAGTTTTAATTAGTTTTAGTCTAGAATGTTTGGCTTGAACACAAATCTCACACTTTTCTTTATTATCCACATGAGACTTGGGAATAAGATTTAGGTTCATCATCCTTCTAAGGGAACCCAGGTTCACATGCCCTAATCTACCATGCCAAACATTAGAAGATTCTACATTGGAAACAACAGGAGAAGGGTCTGACATTTTATTAATAGTGCTGAGAATAAAAAGACCATCCTTTACAAATCCTTTTCCAACAAAGGACTCATTCTTAGAAAAAACAACTTTATTGGCTTCCATAACAATCTTGTATCCAGATGCTACAAGAAGGGAGCCACTAACTAAATTCCTTCTAACAGTCGGCACATGAAGAACATCATGAAGAGGCAGAATTTTTTCTGATGTCATCTTCAGATCTATTCTCCCTCTTCCTACAATCTGTGCCGTAGAGCCATCTCCTAGGGTTATGCCTCCTCCACATGATTCCTGATAGTTTGAAAAACAGGAGCGATCAAATGAAACATGAACATTAGCTCCAGAATCCAACCACCAGTCATCAGAATGGTAAAAAATATTAACTAAAGGTTGGTAAGTCACAGACCTGAAGGAAACAGAAGATCCATCCAGAATCATGTTGGCTTCAGGTTTGGCTGGACCTTTCCCCTTATAGGGAGTCTTGATAGGTTCCTTCTTCCTCTGGAAACAGTTGAAGGATAGATGGTTTGTCCTACCACACACCAAACAAAATTTCTGTTGATCCTGAGTCTGACTGACATTTCTAGGTCTGTGGTTTTGCTGGTGGTGACGGTTCTTGTGGTTCTGCTGAAAGTTAAGCTTCTTCTTGACGAAGTTCTTCTTGGGTTTGAGAGGATTACTAGGCTTAGGTTTATGAGGGGGTGACTCTACTAGGTTTACCTTAGCCTTAGTCTCAGTCTTAGGGTTAGACCTTAGTCTAAGCTGTTCTTCAGTTCTAATTTTCTTTAAGACTTCAGCAAAGGTAAGGTCACCTTGTGTATGAGTGAGATCCCTTTTTATATCAGACCAAGAAGGAGGGAGCTTATCTATTAGGCAAGCTATCTTATGTTCAGCAGAGAAGGTGGTACCTTTAGCTTGAATATGCCTCACATATTTTTGGAATTCATGGATTTGTTCATTCATGGGTTTGTCATCTACCATGAAATACCTATTAAATGCTGAAGAAGTGAATCTTTCAATTCCAGCATCATCACAGGCGTATTCATCTTCTAAAGCATCCCAAAGTTCTTTAGCGCTTTTATATTCAAAGAATATATCATAAAGTGAATCAGATAAAGTGCTTAGTATTCGATGGAAGCAGTGAAAGTCTATATCCTTAGGGGTTTTTGGTTTGGAGGTACCGGAGGATTTGGACATTCCTATGTCAGACTCAGTGTCGTCAGAATCATTGATGATGGGTGTGGAGCCATCAATGGCTGACATCAGTCCTAAAGTGGTGAGCCAGAATCTCATCTGACTCTGCCACCTCTTGAAGTGGGTGCCATCAAACTTGGATGGCTTAGCGGTAGAAGTCTCGTCTTTTTCAGTCATGGTGACAAGTATAGCAGTCTAAAGTCTGCAAGAATAATAATGCAAGTACTCAATAATTTGACAGGGGCTGTAGAGATAATGGTTCAAAGAACTATCCCTTGAAGATACCAAGTTTTCTAACTAAGCATTCAACAAAGGTGTCAATTGGTAATAGATCTAGCAAAGTAACGGAACAATATAATGATCAATAATTTGTAGCTTGGTTGTTAAAGAAAACTTTTGTAACACATTACCAATAACTGAACAATATACTACAGAGTTAGCCTTAAGAAAACCTTAAAGAGTGTTAACTGAACAATTTTTTTTTTTTTGAAAGTGCGTTAACAGAACAAAAATTTGCTTAAAAGAACCTTAAGGAAAAAATCCGCTTAACAGAACTAAACAATTTACCAATAACTGAACCTTAAGAAACCAAAAATTTACCAATAAGGCTTAACAGAACCTTAAGGAACCTTAACGTTAACAGAACCTTAAGGAACCAAAAATTTACCAATAACTGAACAATTACCAAAAAGGCTTGACAGAACCAAAATTTGCTTAACAGAAAAATTTCGTGTGTTAACAGAACAGAAAATACTAAAAGTTTTGTTGCAGGAAGTAAGTTTTAGGAAAATTACTAAAGTAAACGTTTCAACTCTTAGATTGTTATCGAAATTTCCTTTATGCTTTGATTTCTGCAAACTTGAAACAAGAAAATAAAATAAATTAGAACAGAGTTACCGGCCTATGGGGAAGTCGCGCTGAACGCACTGCCCTAAGAGTTGATCCGAGGTCTTATGTGCAGACTTTTCTCAGATTCTCCTAGTGCACTACAAGAAAATTTGCTTAAAGTTACGACGAAGATCAGTCACTAATATATATTAATAGTGACTGAATTTCGTCAGAAATAATATTAGTGACGGACTAAACACATGAGTAACGGAGTTAATGTCAGTCACTACTACGAGCGACACTAATACTACTAGTGACAGATGAATTTCCAAATCCGTCACTATAATTGAACATGCCACGTAGATAAGTATTTATCTTTCAATATAAAAAAGTATTTAATATTTATTACTAACTAATTAGTCAGTCACTATTGTTGGATCATTAATAATTATTACTAACTAATAAGTCAGTCACTATTGTTTGGTCATTAATAAAATTATTACTAACTAATATGTCAGTCACTAATGTTTGGTCATTAATAATTATTACTAATAATAAATCAGTCATTATTGTTTGGTCATTAATAAAATTATCACTAATTAATAGGTCAGTCACTAATGTTAGGCCATTAATAAAATTACAAATTTTTTGAACCACATTCCTAATTGTTTGATGTCATTAATAATATAGTAAATCAGTCATTATTACTTGATCAATAAGTAGATGCTAATTTCTTTCCACCATATTCTGATGAAATCATAATTTCTTCAACCAAGATTGTATAAGTGGACTCTTACTAAAAAAATTGAAGCCAAAAATAATATATTCATCAGATTAGACAAACAACTCAAAAATAAAATATACTCCAAAACAAAGTTAAGTCTGCTATTAACAAAAAAAAATACATTGTACATCAACACAAATTGATGTTCTAAATTTTAATAATGAAATATGATAAAGCATTCGATTTCACGTCACACCAAGTCCCTGACCACGTACTCAATTTTGCATCTCCGGTCCCATTGCTTGGACATACGCCTTTTGTCGCAATTCCAACGTCTCATGTCACTAAAAAGATATAATCACATTCCTACGCAAATAAAATTAGAAAATTATAGAAACAAACAATTAAAGAATATAAAAATAGCGTAAATAGGGGAAAAAATTATGGTTATGATTTTAAAATTTACTTGAGCCGGTGGAATTTCTCCATGGAGCCGATGGGATTTCCTCCTTGGACGAAAAGCGGTGAAAAAGGGTTGAACTTCACTGAACTAGAGTGGTCGAAGAGAATTGAACTCCGCTAACCTCTCTAGATGAACACCTTTAAAACAAAACAAAAAATTATTAGAGAAGGAGGAGATGAGTAAATAACGGAAGAGATGAGAGAATTACAAGGAGAAAAAAATTCTCATGACCTAGAGAAGGATGAGAGGAGGAGGAGAGGACGAGAAAATTTTAGAGGAGTAAATATTTAGAGGATGAGAGAATCATAAACCATTTATGACCAAATATTCTGTAAAAGAAAAAATGATGGCACATGTGAAAAAAAAAGTGGCGTCCAATTTTTTAATCCCGCTAATTCGGGCCCAAATATTAAAAACTATTAGATTATTTTTTTCTTATTAAATTTATTATTTAATATTAAACTACTTTTTTATTAGTGACTGATTTAAAAGTCCCTAATATTTTTCATGAAACATATTTAAAATTTTTACGTCTATCTTCTCATTTAATAATTAAATAAAGTTTAGTGACTGCATAGTCCGTCACTATTAAATATTTATTCCGTCAGAAATAGTATTACTAACGTTTTCCTTAATCCGACACAATTAATCTTTTACTAGTGACTGAATATTCATTCCGTCACTGACTTCCGTCACTATAAGCAAAATTTCTTGTAGTGGTGGTAAAACCCCCGGTATCACCGGCTTCTCGCTGTCGCACACAACGTCGAGAGATCGACCCGAACTTAGCCTTGCCCAGACGCAGGAAGACGAACAAGAGTTAGTGAAGAGCAGCAGAGCGAGAATAAAGAGGAGTTTTTTTTTTCTGTGTATTGCTCTGAGAAAAGAAGCCGAAATATATAGGCATCAAAGACCAAAACCATTGGCAGTTCCATGGAGGAACGTACAGAAATGGGAGGCAAAAGAATAGGACTGTAGCAACAGTTCCAACGTGTACAAGAAAATTCGGAAGGAATTAGTCAAAGAGGTGTTTGAGGAGGTTGGGTTTGCACATGTGCTGTGTATTCACAGCCAACAATTCCCTCTTGACGTTACTTGCTGGTCCGGAGAAAATGACACCTTAAAAAAAAGCACAAATATCCCTCAGTTTCTTCGTGGGACCTCCACTGGGGGAGGCATCAACTCATATAAAACACCGAGGGATACCCTTAAGCATATCAAGCAAAATAGAGAAGGAAAACAACAAGCTCGACTTCAATGATTTTGAAGTATTACTTAATGATCACTCCCTCGTCGACTCTGAAGTTACTGTTACGACACGATACGAACACAATTCAGAAACGTCTAGAGTTTATTTTCCATGGAAATTCACATAAGTATTAACATAGAAAACTAATTTGTATTAGATATAGACGAATTTGTAGTTACACTCTTCATTGAGATTTTCTTCTCTCCATATAGCAAGTTAACAATAATCAGATTACTCTATTTTATGTTTGTTGTTTTTACTTAGTATAATAAACAATTTCATGGAAATAGAAAAAAAAATCGACTAATAAGAGTTCTTTCTATTAAGTGTGAAAGTAAATGAGAGAATGATCAGAACCACCAACTATGATGAATAATATTTCTGTCTCAATCAAGGATATACTATACAGTTTCTCAAAAAGACGATTTGATGTAATGTACGATCTTCTTGATTGGTATAACCATACAAGCGATGCTCTGTAAACTATTTGTTATTCTATTTGCAAACAATCGATGAAAAAACTCAGTTGCAATCCCTAAGAAGAGATGCAAAGAATGCAGTTGCAATCCCTAAAAAAGAGATGCAAATAATGCAGTTGCAATCCCTAAAAAAGAGATGCAAATAATGCTGATTGCGTAGCCTAAACGATTAAAAAAAAATCGAATCGCGTTTGCAATAGCGGTTTCTCGAAGGCAACAAGAGATGATCAACAACAGTTGAGTCTCAGATTCTCGAAGGCAACAAGAGATGATCAACAACAGTTGAGTCTCAGATTCTCGAAGGCAACAGAAAGAGAAAGGAAGAAGAAGAGCGGATCTCGCTGGGGTGTTGAACACCGGCGCTCAAAGCTATACCCGCAGTACGGATAAGCTCCCAGGAACCAGCAAGTTCAGGAGAACTTCTGGAACGCTCGTAAGTCAATATTTGAGACTTGAACGGGCTTCCTGGACTTAACAGACTCCCTCAACTCTCTTCTTGGTACATCTTTCAAAGGAGGCCAAGGGGCTCTATTTATAGAGTGGAGTTGAGACTTCACCTCTACTCCTATCCGATGTGGGACTAAAATACCAATACTCAAAAATAGAGTTTGATATTTTAGATCATCCCACAATCAGCATAGAAGTGTGCCACTCCACGCCTACCCCCCGAACCCTTCCGTGCATGCACGAGACATCTTGGAGTCCGCGTCCGAGTCCGAGTCCGCACAACAAAAATTAACTTGCATCCTTGTTGGATTTAATCCTTTTTCCTTCTAGGAAAATACTTCCACATGGCACAAACTTGTGCCCCACTACACCTCATGTGCACACCTCAACACAAGCAATGCATTATATTGAGATACTCACCATTTGGTGTAGCCGATGTGGGACTATCTTTTCTAGTCCAAAGGCAAAAACACCAACAATCCCCCACATATCTCAATATATGGGTTGAGCGTTCCCCACAGTGGTTGTCCATCATGCATTAGGAGAGATGTCGCTACGACTTGAATCTTCCCGTATAGGTTAAATAACAGCATGATACACGAATGGACTAAGCCTTGAATTCTGCACCATAACTGCAATTCTTCCTACTCACATAGTGACATCAACTGTGCTTCTGGCTGCACATTGAAGGCCTTGTGCCAGCCTGGTTTCAGTGTATAATTTTTGGGCGTCTACAAGTTTACCCTCAAGAGACGGCCTGATATCTCTGTCCATACACTATAGGTGAGTTCTATATAAAGAGTCATTGGCATGAAGCATTGCGCTTCTTTGCAGTGCTACGCCGCTATGACATGGCTGACAAAGCCAAGGCATTACCCCTACCTGGGAACCTCATCGTAGTGTCATACTACTATAGCATGAGGTCTCAAGCCTCTTTGTAGTGCCAAACTACCCAGCATGAAGCCTTGCGCTCCCTTGTGGTGTTACGCCACTATGACATGGCTTGCAAAGCCGAGGCTTTACCCCTACCTGGGTACCTCATCGTGGTGTCATGCTACTGTAACATGAGGACACCGGCCTCTTTGTAGTGCTGCCTACATCTCTTTATTACGATTATGCAACATTAGGCTACCTGCCTATATGCGGTGCTACGCCGCCTGTAACTTGGCTAACAAAGCCGAGGCATTACCCCTACCTGGGAACCTCATGGTGGAGTCACCCCACTGTAGCATGGAGTTGTAACACTCCTTTGTGGTTGTTGCGCCACCATGCTTCCTGTAAAGCATAACAGACCTTCACTCAGTCTGAGAACTCATTAAGGCATTATGCCATCCTTCTCACAGGATCAATTTTCCGTAGAAAATTCATAGTAGACAACAGTGGTTCTGGGTCCGAAACCCTTACATGTTCCGCAGAACAAGTGTCCACTGTTAACTAATATTTTTCCAGTCAATAGTCCTCCCTTGAATCAAAAAATTAGATATCTGGTAGATTTCTCTTTGAACCAATAACATAAAATTTATTGATAGGATTATAATGACACAATATTAGAATGCCTTCAAGCCCATCTTCCTTGCTGTGTCCTCGACCAGCTGACGCTTGAGACCCTTCGTGAACGGATCCGCCAGGTTTTCCTGACTCCGAACATCGATCACTGCAATGACGCCCCTTTTTATGAGATCGTTCACTGCTCTGTGCTTCAACCGCACAGTCCTCTTCTTCCCGTTGAAGAGTTCATTTGATGCCACTGCTGCTGCCGCCTGGTTGTCACAGTATATCGGAATCGCCGGTATCTGAGCCCCAACCATTGGAAGGTCATACATGAGCTCCCGAAGCCACTCTGCTTCATCTGCTGCAGCGTCCAATGCAAAGAATTCAGATTCCATGGAGGAGCGAGATAACATAGTCTGCTTCTTCGACTTCCACGATATAGCAGCTCCACCCATGGCGAACACATATCCACCTGTGGAATATTCGCTCTCCATCTCTGAACACCATCTAGCATCACTGAAGCCTTCCACTACTGACGGATCTCCGCTGTAGTATAGTGCATATGTCTGAGTCTTCTTGAGATATCTCATAACACGCTTCACAGCTTTCCAACGCTTTACGCCTGGATTGCTCGTAAATCGACTCAACATTCCCACTGCAAAGGCTATGTCAGGCCTTGTGGCAGTAGTAGCGTACATCAAACTTCCGATGACGCTAGCGTACTCCAACTGCCTGACGCTCTCCTTCGAATTTGGCTCCAGTTTCAGATCACTCCTGTACGGTGTATCAATAATAGGAAGATCTTGATACCCGTAGCGAGAGAGCATCTTCTCAATGTAATGAGACTGTGACAGCGCTATTCCAGTGCCTGTCCGGATGATCTTGAGCCCCAAGATTACGTCGGCATCCCCCAAGTCCTTCATACTGAACTTGGTCGAGAGGAATTTCTTTGTCTCTGTGACGCAGCTTAAATCCGTACCTAGGATTAGCATGTCGTCCACGTATAGACAAACGATTACTCCTCTTCCGTCAGCAAACTTCGTATAGACACACTTGTCTGTTTCACTGACCCTGTAGCCATTTGACCTTATCACCTTGTCAAACTTCTCATGCCACATTTTGGGAGCTTGCTTCAAACCATACAGAGACTTCATCAACTTGCAGACTTTGTCTTCCAGACCTCTGACGACAAAACCTTCTGGTTGTTGCATGTAGATCTCTTCGGTCAGCTCGCCATAAAGGAATGCCGTTTTCACATCCATCTGATGTATCACCAGCTTGTGTATTGCTGCTAAAGCAATTAACAATCTGATAGTTGTCATCCGAGCTACTGGAGCATAAGTGTCAAAGTAGTCGATCCCCTGCTTCTGAGCAAACCCCTTGGCCACTAGCCTGGCCTTGAACTTGTCAATGGTTCCATCTGCTTTAATCTTCTTCTTGAAGATCCATTTGCATCCGATGGGTCTTGCTCCTTCTGGTAGGTCGACCAATACCCATGTGTTATTGGAGGTGATTGAGTCAATCTCGTTGTCAATCGCCTCCTTCCAGAATATAGCATCTCTGGTCTTCATCGCCTCATCATAGGTAAGCGGATCTGCTTCCACATGATAGGTGACGAAGTCATCTCCGAAGTCTTTCGGCCTCCTCGCTCGCTTAGTTGACGGCTCAGCGAGTTCTGGTTCAGCTGGTGTCTCCTCGACAACAACTCCATCTTGGACTACTGGTTCGATAAAGATCTCTGTCTGCTCCGCACTCTCATTATTCTCCAGAATGTCCGCGAGAACAATGTTCTTGTGCCTTGCAAACTTTTCTTCAAAATATTCAGCATCGCGAGATTCGATGATATGATTTGACTCGATATCAAGGAATCTCCGAGCATCACTCTTCTCGGCATACCCCAGGAAGATCGCCTTAGTAGTCCTTGTCCCCAGCTTCTGAATCTTTAGATCCGGGAGCTTCACGTAAGCCAGGCACCCCCACACTCGAATGACATTCAGGTTGGGTCTGACTTTGAACCAGAGTTCATGAGGAGTTATGTCGGAAGTTGCATACGGCACTCTGTTCAGAATGAAAGTGGCCGTTAATGCAGCTTCTCCCCAATAGCACTTTGGGAGACCCGCAGTCAACAGCATAGAATTCATCATCTCTGTCAACGTTCTGTTCTTCCTTTCTGCTACTCTGTTGGATTGTGGAGAATACGGAGCCGTCGTCTCGTTGATGATTCCATGTTCTTTGCAGAATGATGAGAATTCATGAGACCTATATTCCCCACCTCGATCACTCCTCAGCCTCTTGAGTTGTTGTCTAGTTTGCCGTTCAGCCTCGGCCCTGAACTCCTTGAACTTCTCGAATGCTTCGTCTTTAGATTTGAGTAAACAGACGAAGGCATACTTGGAGAAGTCATCGATGAAAGTAATGAAATACTTCATCCCGGCCTTTGTAGAGAATTGTTTGAAGTCACAGATATCTGAGTGAACCAACTCCAGAAGATCTGTGCTTCGATGGACCCTGTGGAAGGGTTTCCTAGTGATCTTCGTCTGAGCACATATCTCACATTTCTCTACCTTACCCCCACACTTGGAGATAAGTCCTAGACTAGACATTTTGTTTATTCGCTTACAATAAACATGTCCTAGTCTATTATGCCACAACTCAAGAGAGTAATTCAAACTAGTGATAGCATTGACATTATTATGCTGGGTTACAACAAGCTGAATTTTGTACATTCCTTCAGTCTGAAAAGCTTTTCCGAAGAAAGTACCCTTCTTGGACATCACCATTTGGCCAGCATTGATGTCCATCCTCAAGCCTGCGTTGCAGAGCAGGCTCCCAGAGATCAGGTTCTTTGCGATTGCAGGAACATGCTTCACACCTTGAAGCGTCAGAATGTTCCCCGATGTAAGCTTCAGCTCCACCGTCCCGATCCCCAGTACTTCAGCTTGTGCCTGGTTCGCCATCATGACTTTCTCGGAATTAGGCTCATAGGAGACGAACCAGTCCTTGTCTGAACAGACATGACATGTCGCGCCAGTGTCTATCCACCAGTCCAAGTCTGCCCCCACAATTGCAACCTGTGCTATCATGGCAACCTGATTAGTAACCAAAGAAACCTTGTTAGGCTCACCTTGCTCTTTGGGCTTGGACTTGCATTCACTTTTATAGTGACCCTTCTTGCCACAGTTGAAGCAAGTCACATGGGACTTGGACTTCTGTTGCTTGAATCCTGGACCCTTCACTTTCAGATTCGAGAAGTCCTTCTTCTTGTGGTGAGAAGCCGCCTGCTTCCCTTTGTTCTCTCTGGTGGCTTGAACCAGATTCGTCGTTGCTAGTTGCTTGGACAGGGTGTCCAACTTCTGTTGAGAGCGCATCTCGTCCTCAACATGAATCTCGCTGAGGAGATTATCCAGGCTAATCTCCATCTTCTTCCTATGCATCCTTGCATAGATGTTGCTCCATCCTGGAGGAAGTTTTGCCACGATCCCTCCAACGACGAACTTGTCGACGAGGGGCATGCTATCGTCCTCCAGTTTCTGGCGCAGCTTCAGGAACTCTTTCACTTGGGGCAGCATGGTCTTCTCGTCTTCAAAGACCCATTTGTGGTATTTTTCAACCATGAACATCTTCGACCGGGCCTCGTCGTCGTCATACAGCTTCTCCACGGACTCCCAGATCTCTTTGGTAGAAGTCCTCTTTGTGTAGGACTCGGCCAGAGAGTCTTCCATGGAATTCAGGATCAGCAGCCTGCATATGCTGTTATCCTTTTTCCACTTCGTCTGCTTGCTCGTAGCAGCGGCCAGAACAGCAGCAGATCCTGTTGCTGGAACGATTGGTTCTTCCTCATCCAACACGTGATCAACATCCACGAGTTGAAGGTTCAGAGTCACCTTTCGCTTCCAGATCTGGAAGTGTTCGCCGTCGAATTTCTCCAACTTGTTAAAGCCGGTATCGACAAGCGAAGCACGAGTGTTTTCCATCGAATCGTATAGCTTTGAGATTGTTATTCTATTTGCAAACAATCGATGGAAAAACTCAGTTGCAATCCCTAAGAAGAGATGCAAAGAATGCAGTTGCAATCCCTAAAAAAGAGATGCAAATAATGCAGTTGCAATCCCTAAAAAAGAGATGCAAATAATGCTGATTGCGTAGCCTAAACGATTAAAAAAAAATCGAATCGCGTTTGCAATAGCGGTTTCTCGAAGGCAACAAGAGATGATCAACAACAGTTGAGTCTCAGATTCTCGAAGGCAACAAGAGATGATCAACAACAGTTGAGTCTCAGATTCTCGAAGGCAACAGAAAGAGGAAGGAAGAAGAAGAGCGGATCTCGCTGGGGTGTTGAACACCGGCGCTCAAAGCTATACCCGCAGTACGGATAAGCTCCCAGGAACCAGCAAGTTCAGGAGAACTTCTGGAACGCTCGTAAGTCAATATTTGAGACTTGAACGGGCTTCCTGGACTTAACAGACTCCCTCAACTCTCTTCTTGGTACATCTTTCAAAGGAGGCCAAGGGGCTCTATTTATAGAGTGGAGTTGAGACTTCACCTCTACTCCTATCCGATGTGGGACTAAAATACCAATACTCAAAAATAGAGTTTGATATTTTAGATCATCCCACAATCAGCATAGAAGTGTGCCAGTCCACGCCTACCCCCCGAACCCTCCCGTGCATGCACGAGACATCTTGGAGTCCGCGTCCGAGTCCGAGTCCGCACAACAAAAATTAACTTGCATCCTTGTTGGATTTAATCCTTTTTCCTTCTAGGAAAATACTTCCACATGGCACAAACTTGTGCCCCACTACACCTCATGTGCACACCTCAACACAAGCAATGCATTATATTGAGATACTCACCATTTGGTGTAGCCGATGTGGGACTATCTTTTCTAGTCCAAAGGCAAAAACACCAACACTATTCAATCTGACCAAGTTATGCAAGTCTACGTTGATCACCACTCAAATCTCGTGATTTTTTTGCACAACTCACATCCCATCAGTCTGTTCAAACAAACCAACCATTGAGGCCCTCCGATCCAGCAAGCCAGCACAATGTACCGTACGGAACAGGGTATTATAATTCCCTTGAAGGGACACAATTATATCCTACATTGATTGGACATTATGTCCTTTATCATAATGAACAAGCAACGTGGCATGCGACCCATGTGTTACGCGTAAACGCCTCCCATGCTTAGGGGTGAGCATTATTCGGTTTTGGACCGAAAACCGAACCGAACCGAATAAGAGGTTCGGTTTAAAAAAAAATTCGGTTCGGTTTCGGTTTTAAAAATACTAAATTTTCTTATTCGGTTTCGGTTTTGGGTTTCGGTTTCGGTCCAAAACCGAAAACCAAATAAGAAAATTTAATTAATTAATTTATATATATATATATATATATATATATATATATATATATATATATATATATATATATATATATATATATATATATATATAAGTATTAATATATATAGGTACATACTAAATATATATAGGTATATACTAAATATGTCTATGTATATTTAGTTAATATATATTAACAAAAAAAAGCTCAAAAAAATATGAATAAACCGAATAAACCGAAAATCGAATCGATTTGATTCGGTTTTGGACCAATTCGGTTCGGTTTCGGTTTTGCTTATTCAGTTTCGGTCCAATTCGATTTTGGGTTATTCGGTTCGGTTTAAACCGCGCGAATAAACCGAATACTCACCCCTACCCATGCTGGCATACATTACGTGCTAAAGTACCAACAGTCTTTTACGACTTGGTTCAACGGGAGATCTACCGTGTTGAACATTTTGTAGTTGTCTTATTTATAGACAACATGGAAGCCTTAATGGGTCCACCCACATTTGGTCAGATATCCATATTGGCCCCGAACTAGCTGGCCAACCACATGGGGCTAATTGGTCTAGTTCGATCCATTGCCAACAATCTCTTTTAAGGGTTATATGTCACTTGTTAACGCTGAAAAAAATTATATCATTTTTAAAACTTCAAATAAAGTTTGTATTTCTAGCATCTCCATTAACTACCGTAATATTGTTCCTTATGGGAGCATTTTCTAAATGTATACGTTAGAAAAATGGATTTGGATGTTTAAAACATTACTAGAGCAATTTTCACTTCAGGATTTTTTTTTTAATTACAATCCATACATACCTACACGTCCTTGCAGTTGGGAGTTGAACCCTACCGGTCTCGTCTGGTATCTGTGCTGTTTTTCACATGAACAATAAGTGTTGCACACTTCAGAGTTTAGGTACAAGAGCATGGAATCCAAAATATTTTCGGATTAAATTCTAATTTTACATGATTCCAGAACCATATAGAATGTTGTCTTTGATGTCCTACAAATAAATGTTGTTTGTCAAAACTAGTCCAAATTGTTGAGTCAAAGGTGGTAGGCTCGAAGGAACTATATAATTAGGCATTTGTCACAAAGGAGCTGCTATGTTGTCCGCGGTTTGTAACCGCAGGCGAGATCGTCGGCTGACGTGATGGCCGGTCATTGGCTCCCTGCTCCGAGTGGAGTCCGAAGATAGCAAGAGGAACCAATGACCGGCCGCCATATCGGCCGACGGTCACGTCCGCAGTTACAAATCGCAGAAAATCATTTTCATTGTCACAATTGAGCTAATTTGTTTGGACGATGACGAGTGGATCTTGTTAATCAAATGTTTACATAAGAATGGATCAACTCCAACGCTCCAAGCAAAGTGTAATGAAATGATAGTGACACAGTTTTTGAGAAGGGACTAGACGACAGGATTAAGTAAAATTTTGAGCAATTAGTTATATTTAATTGACAAAGATTATTTCAATTAAAGTGGCTTTCTACAGATAATTTAATTAATGTGGTCGATCCAAATCCTCTATCGTCAACATCTACTATTGTCCATTTCTGCCTATTTATTTTCAAGTAGAAAAGGATTAATTGTGTCGTGACGTTGTGTTGTAACTTGTACTTTTCTTTGTTTGTAATATTGACTTATTGGGTGAGCTTAATTTATGTCCTACTTTACTTAAAATAGGAAAATGTTGTTAGCATGACATGTGCTTTTTAAACATTTTACAAATGAATAACTGTTCCATTCGTAGTTTTAGTTCTACAATAATTACATCCATATGTAACTATAGTGTTCACTAAAGGGTCCGCTTGGATTGAGGGGGAAAAAATAAGCAGAGTTAAGTGGAATTAAATGAGAGAGAGTTAAGTGAGGAGAAGTAGAGTCAATACATAGAACCTTGTTTGGATAGGAATGAGAGTTAAATGGAGGGTATTTAATATCTCTTATTTGGATTAGGGGTTTTGAGTGAGAGGAGGATTAATAAAAATATAATATTTACCAAAATAATCTTATTACATATGTCATAAAATTAAATTTGATTGAAATTTTAATTATAACATGTCAAAATATATTCACAAATTAGAAAGGTACGGAGCAACATGTTGAGAACAAAAAAAAATTGAGAAAAAAATTATGGTATTTTATACAACAAATAAATGATATTTATGACTTTTTAAACAAAACTCTCTAATCACCCTTGTTAACCCTCCGATTTGGGGGTTAAAAAAATGGAGAAAATATGATGAAATAAACCCTCACTTAACCCTCTATAATCCTCCCTCCTAAATCCTATCCTCAAACCAAACATGATTTTATTTCTCCATCACTTAACTTTTTCTCACTTAACCCTCAATCCAAGCAGACCCTAAGAGATGTCATGCTTTCTAACTTTTTGGCGCAATATGTCACAAAGTTGGATGTAATTTCTTGTAGCAAATCAGTATCATCTACATCTCTATCCAAGTTTTCTTCATACGTAAAAGTTTAGCTTAGCCAAAAGAGAGTTCATTATCACGTTGCTAGTCGGTTACATAAGGTTGTACAAAATTTGCTCCATATATGAGAAGGTTTGAATGATGATCGTAGAAGTAAAGAGAGGCCAATTGGTCAACCGGTTGTATACGCACTGCAGTACAAGATTTAAAGTTGGCAATATTTTAGCTTGGACATCAAGCTACAAATTAGTCAAATATTTATTTTCGCTACCCCGATAATTTGGGTTTGTGATGGAAATTATCGGTTTATAGAGACTTTGGGGTTAAGTCAGTTATTAGAGTTTCTAGGATAATGTTGGTCTTTCTATGTAATTCTCATACATTATAAATGAAGATTGAATCCCCAGTAGTAGATGTCTCGTGCTGATAACGTATCGTAAGACAAAAGCTCAAACACACGGAGACGAAGCTTTCGCGTATATTATCAACCACCCAAGTGCATATTACAAGCTATTCCAACCTCTCTTTATATAGAGAGAGAGGTTGGGGGTTATGAAGAAACGAAAGGCCAAAGGTCTTTTGTATGTTACAAGGAGATAAAATGAAGGGCCATATGAGTTACAACAGCATCTACGTTATTTTTTAGGATTTTTACAATCTCTTCCATCTCCATGCCTACATTTGTATCATGAATTCCAATGTGGTACTAGAACGAGATCCATGATCCTTGTAGGAGAGATCAAGCCGGCACCCTCTATAGGTACGTTTTTCGTTCATTGAAGTTGTCGTCAGCGTCCTACTACGACGTGTAGGTAAAAGGTGGAAAATGATGAAGAATAAAAAGAAAAGGAAAAAGAAAGTTTCTTTTTCTTTGATAAATGTGTAAAAAAAATCTTATATCTTTCATCAGATTTTGATGTTGTCTTCCTCGTCCATCTTCATCGACATCATTGTCGAAGAAGAAAAAGAAGAAGTATAGATTATTCAGATCTTCATCGTCGTCGTCTGACATCCTTCGTCGCAGAAGAAGCTTTAGGTCATCATCCACGACCCATTATCGGGGTGCTTATCCATCTTCGTCGCTTCGTTACATTCTCATAGTCATTAATAAGGTGAAGTCAAGTTTTGGAAGTTGTCTATAATATCATCTCGTGTCACTGTCTTCAATCGCCATTAGCCACCAGATCTTCATCGGCATCGTTGCAAATACCATTAATAGTTACACTAAATCAGCATGCCAACGCACCTCACCGACCCAACAAACATTCAGTTGGATACCCAAACCATATTAATCCATGAGAATCCAATTCTAATTCTGGAAAAACAATCACGGATATCCATTAGTGCGGGTTCAAATTTTGTTGTCGTCACTTTGTCATTATGCTAACAACAATCATCTTAGTAAGGGGGAGACCCTTAGTTTTAGCGGTCATTACCTCTCTATAATCTCCAAGTTGAAGACATATTTGGGACATCCAGAGAAGATTGGATCCTAGATGGGTTAAGCTAAAGGGAATCACATATTGGTCCATTATTGTGTTTTGGTCCAAGAATATGGATTTAACATAAGATCGTGGGCTTCATCTTCAAAGTTCCAGTTTAGCTCGTTGCAAGTTGAGAATGATGATACATCATATTCAACTTGTTCAAAAGAAGCAACCACAAGCATCATCAACCATCAGTTGCCGCAGACGCATCATCAGTCATTAGATATATTGAGCAGTAGTCATCTCATTGTCAGCAACAACCATCTTATCGATAGGAGCATTGCATTCATCATCCGACATGAGCAATTATGAGTCAGTTTGTAGATCAAGTCAAGTCAGTTTATAAAATAAAAAATAATAATAACTTACAAGCTGTACATGCTTCCCTTTGATCAACGTGTTGAAATTTAAGGGGAGTGTCGAAGATAGAGGCCAATCGATCAATCAGTTGTATAACATGTTGATGCGGTTGAGGTCTAAAATTTATAGTTGGCAATATTTTAGCTTGGGTCCCGAGCTATAAGTTATCCAAATATTTATTTTGATCAGTTCTGAAAATCTAGGTTCGTGACGATTGTTAATTGTCTTGATGTGTTTCTAGAGACTTAGGGTTAAATCAGTTACTAGATATTTTAGGGTTATGTTGGTCTTTCTATGTAATTCTCATATACTATAAACGAAGATTGAATCAACAGTAGGGAATATGTTAGTTTCTTCCAAATTATAGCCTCAACATTATTTTCTAGGGTTTCCAGCCTCTTCCTTCTCCATGCCCAAGCTAAAGTATTGACAACTTAGATCTTGGACCCCAACAGGTTATACAATCGGTTGGCATTTATACTTCTACAATGACATTAAACCGTAGTGTACAACTTCATCTTTTAACAAATTTCATGAGAAATTATATGCAAGCAAAATGGAAATCTTTCGAACTATTAGGTCATGTCCGAGCTCTCTAGACTAGTGGAATTAGAGCGAACCCCCGGAGGGGCCGGCAAGGTTCGAGCCCTCCAATCGTGTGTGTGTGCGTGGGATTAAAAAAAAAACAAAAAATTTACTGTAGGATAAGAAAATATATAGAAATTAGTATGAACGATAGAAGTTGGAAATTTTTGTAAAAACGATATGATACGACAGATAGTCTGTCGGAATTTGGAGTGATGTCCAAATTCCGACAGACAGTCACATCACCCCAAATTTCGACAGACAGTCCGACAGACAGACTGTCTGTTGGAATTACTGTCTGTCGGAATTTGGACATCACCCCAAATTCCGACAGACCATCTGTCGGATATCCATCAGCCGGTCCGGGGGGGGGGGGGGGGGGGGGGGGGGGGTTGGGTTGGGTTGGGTCGGGTTGGTTGGGGGAGTAAAGAGTTGTTGGTGAGTTGGTGGTTGGGGAGTTAAAAGTTGAGGGGAGGGGAGTTGCTGTGATGTGTTAGTAGCAAACCGAGGAGGAGGAGGAGGAGGAGGAGGAAGAAGAAGGAGGAGAAGGAGAAGGAGAAGAAGTAGTAGAAGAAGAAGAAATGGTTAGTTTAATTTTTTTTTAAATTATATTTATTACTCATATTCTAAGAAGAAGAAGAAGGAGTGAAGTGTTTATGGTTAGACTAATTTTATAATTTTATTTATTATACAAACACTAATGCTTATTCCTAATAAAAAAAAATTGTATCCTAACACTAATCTTGAACCTAATCTAGACCCCAACCCTAACTTGAACCTAATTAGACCCCAACCCTAAAAGGAAAAAAAAAACCAATAACCAACCCACCACCCAACCCAGCATCCCCCAACCCAACCCAACATCCCTCCCAATTTTCGACAAATGGTATGTCGGAAATTGGACATTGTCCAATTTCCAACAGACCGTGTGTCAAAAATTGGGCTAAATTCCCAAACTTCTATCGTTTTACGCAATTTTTAATAAATTTCTTATTGTACAGTAAATTTTCTGAAAAAACAACTATTAGGTTATAAATCTCTAATCCAAATGTAAAATGGAAGTAAAAAATGGGAAAGACAAAAAAAATACTACACATGAACTAAATTGATAAATGAAATCACTTTTGACATGCATAGAATTTTTTTTTTTTTTTTGGCGATATCAGACATAGCATACGAGACTTTATAAACATTGTGTTACATGCCATTTATGTCCGCTACCCCACACAACCACATCTATTTCCGCAGTTCAATTCCGAGACCGTTCGTCTAGCCAAATAAGTTATACCTCTCCTTACTGACCACAAAGTTCAGTTGAATTCGGTTGATATGCATAAAATATAATTAATTACTATATTAGTGTTATTTTCTTTTTGCTGGTGTGGTGAGAGCGTCTGCCCAAAATAAGGGGACAACATCACTTTTTTCATGGTGCATTTGTTCACACCTTTTAACATTTGTGGAAAAAAGAATCATTGCATTGAATTTAATTGATTGCTTTCTATGGGTGGAAACTGCAAAAGAGTAGTATTATCTTTTACATCTTAGATTAATGCTTATATGTCTGTCAACACCATGATGAAAAACATCTTGTCTGACACCCCACCATTTAGTATATTTCAGATTAGTGCCACTATTTATGGTTTAGTCTTGTTTATGTCATATTTTATTTTCTTTGCCTCCATTTCTTAAAGCTTTCTTAATTTGAAAAGTACAGATAAATACAGTATTTATTTATTATGAGTCATAGTTACTTTAGGTCACTATGATATAAAATAGTATGCCCCAGTCAACTAAGAAGTTGAAGCACACAGTTTTAAATTATGCTATATTATTTTTGTACTACTTTTTTTTTTTTTTTTGAAATCACACGCACACACACAATTGGGGGGCTCGAACCTTGCCGGCCCCTCCGGATGTCCGCTCTAATACTACTAGGCTAGAGAGCTCGAACTTTTTTTTTTTGGTACTACTTTTGATGTGGTATTTTTTAATTATGTACATGGGGGTTGAGAAAAAAAATACTATAAGTTTTTAGGGTTAATTTTGACTTGATACTCTCAAGTATTCAAAATTTTCAATTTAAGCACTACCCTGAACTATTAATATTTTTAAGTCGATATCCTCCGAAGGTCAGAGGTTAATTTTTTCGTTGCAACAAAAATAAATAATAACATTTTGACCAAATTACCCTCATCCTTCCATCTGAGAATATTTGAAGCGATCGCTGATTATGGGAATATTTTTATCATTTTAGATTTTTCGTTAGCACTGTTAAAGTATTAAATTGTACAATTATAGTTGATGTATTAAGTTGTTTAATATTAAAGTTTATGGTATCAAATTAAATTTTTTGAATTGATGATAGTATCAAGTTGAAATTTGACATAGTTTTTATAAGGACGTGTATTGGAGTTGACTGCTCCAATGGATACCTAATGGTTACTAAAATTTATAGGGACCTGAACCAAACTTGTCCATTTGATTAATTGATTGAGTATTAGAACAGTAAAGATGCTATTGGCTATTTATTTACTTATTTATTTATTTCATAAATAAGTTACTTTACTTTCTTAATGATAATACAAGGACATTATTTATATCAAAAATTTAAAAGTTCCTATTCCTTTATTCTTATATAAGTTAGGTAGTGTATTTGCATTGATTTTTGCTTTCTAAGTAACATCGTAGCCTTCATTTGGTATAGCTTATATGTAAGTTGTATCTATTGCTTTGCACTTTCATTTTTAAAAGCACCAACAAAATTCATTTGATAATACTACTTTTTTATTTTATTTTTGATAAGTTGGTTCATTTTGTAGGTAATTTTTTGGAAAACGAGTATGCTATTCTTAAAACTTGTTAATGCTTTTAAAAGCAACAAAAACAATACTAGAGTAGCCTCAATACTTTAACCATTTTACGTCTTAGCTTCCTTTGTAATAATAGATATTTCCAGGGTGTTCCTAGCAAATACATACAAAAGTACGCTTTTTCATTATTTCCAAGTCCTTTTCAGATTCACGTCTTTTGCATCTCAAAGGAGATTCTTCAAAAAGGTTTGCAAAAATCTAAAAAGCACCTTTGTATTTTCTAAATGATTGTCCAACCCACTCGTATGACATTACCTGTAAAATAATATTTATTTTCAACAAATAAATAAATATTCTACATGAGGGGGCATGGAGCATGCTTGATTCTATTGTCCAACGTTAAGTTAATTAATAAGATTGACAATCTCAGGAATTTGTGTCTAAGATTTTTTTTTTTTTTTTTTTTTTTGTATTTCATGAATTGGTTTTTGGGTTACTATCGATTCGATTCAAGGAATTGGAATTTCATAGGCTCGCCAGTAAAATTTGAAATGCATTAAACCATGTACCTCATATCTTTCAAAATGAAATACCTTGAACTGTTATCAAATATTTTGAACTTTCTTCCTCTGCTCTAAACTATTAAAATTAGCAATTTATTATCATAAACTATTATCACAACAAATAAACATTTAGAACTTTCATAAATTTAAAACTTGCTAGTCTACTGCGTTAACAATGATATCCTTCTTATTTTTATTTTTATTTTTATTAATTCCCTATTTAATTGGTAGAGAATAACAACTTGTAAATATATTAAAGTTCAGATAGCAATTTTTTAATTTTAATAGTTTATAATAGCAAATTATGAAATATGTAAAGTTCAGGTTATTTAGTTGTAGTTGAGTTTATAATAGCAAAAAAAAAACCCAAACATATATACATCTTATTTATACGATTATCTTTTGTGTATATTTATGGTTTTTCCCACAAAATTTATGAGTTTTTTTTTTTATTACAGGTGGATGTCCGTTGAACTATGATTTTGCATGTTGATATCTTGAATTATAAATGGATTGGTTTGAAGGGTCCATTTCCACGTATTTTGTTGCTAATTATGTAATAAATAATAAATAAAGTTTTGAAAGAGAAAAGCTACCGAAATGTTTAGTTGTTTGTTTTAAGTCAAAAATGACAGGGTTGACATAAGAAGCATAAAAAAATCAATGGTTATGGTTTGTTTCAATTGTTAATTATGCATGTAAGGATGCAAAAATGAAGTTTTGGGAAAGGAAAAAAGGACAGGCAATTGGTTCATTATTTATAAGATTGATATGTAATGCTTTGAAAGAGGAAAGCTGCGGAAAGGGATAGTTTTTTTTTTTTTTTTTTTAAGTTTAGGTGGCATCAGAGTACGATTTCTTTTCTTTCGAAATTCTAGTGAAGATTTGATGAGCTAAAATTGTTGGTGTTTTTGCCTTTGGACTAGAAAAGATAGTCCCACATCGGCTACACCAAATGGTGAGTATCTCAATATAATGCATTGCTTGTGTTGAGGTGTGCACATGAGGTGTAGTGGGGCACAAGTTTGTGCCATGTGGAAGTATTTTCCTAGAAGGAAAAAGGATTAAATCCAACAAGGATGCAAGTTAATTTTTGTTGTGCGGACTCGGACTCGGACGCGGACTCCAAGATGTCTCGTGCATGCACGGGAGGGGTCGGGGGGTAGGCGTGGACTGGCACACTTCTATGCTGATTGTGGGATGATCTAAAATATCAAACTCTATTTTTGAGTATTGGTATTTTAGTCCCACATCGGATAGGAGAAGAGGTGAAGTCTCAACTCCACTCTATAAATAGAGCCTCTTGGCCTCCTTTGAAAGATGCACCAAGAAGAGAGTTGAGGGAGTCTGTTAAGTCCAGGAAGTCCGTTCAAGTCTCAAATATTGACTTACGAGCGTTCCAGAAGTTCTCCTGAACTTGCTGGTTCCTGGGAGCTTATCCGTACTGCGGGTATAGCTTTGAGCGCCGGTGTTCAACACCCCAGCGAGATCCGCTCTTCTTCTTCCTTCCTCTTTCTGTTGCCTTCGAGAATCTGAGACTCAACTGTTGTTGATCATCTCTTGTTGCCTTCGAGAAACCGCTATTGCAAACGCGATTCGATTTAATCGTTTAGGCTACGCAATCAGCATTATTTGCATCTCTTTTTTAGGGATTGCAACTGCATTATTTGCATCTCTTTTTTAGGGATTGCAATTGCATTCTTTGCATCTCTTCTTAGGGATTGCAACTGAGTTTTTCCATCGATTGTTTGCAAATAGACCAACAATCTCAAAGCTATACGATTCGATGGAAAACACTCGTGCTTCGCTTGTCGATACCGGCTTTAACAAGTTGGAGAAATTCGACGGCGAACACTTCCAGATCTGGAAGCGAAAGGTGACTCTGAACCTTCAACTCGTGGATGTTGATCACGTGTTGGATGAGGAAGAACCAATCGTTCCAGCAACAGGATCTGCTGCTGTTCTGGCCGCTGCTACGAGCAAGCAGACGAAGTGGAAAAAGGATAACAGCATATGCAGGCTGCTGATCCTGAATTCCATGGAAGACTCTCTGGCCGAGTCCTACACAAAGAGGACTTCTGCCAAAGAGATCTGGGAGTCCGTGGGGAAGCTGTATGACGACGACGAGGCCCGGTCGAAGATGTTCATGGTTGAAAAATACCACAAATGGGTCTTTGAAGACGAGAAGACCATGCTGCCCCAAGTGAAAGAGTTCCTGAAGCTGCGCCAGAAACTGGAGGACGATAGCATGCCCCTCGTCGACAAGTTCGTCGTTGGAGGGATCGTGGCAAAACTTCCTCCAGGATGGAGCAACATCTATGCAAGGATGCATAGGAAGAAGATGGAGATTAGCCTGGATAATCTCCTCAGCGAGATTCATGTTGAGGACGAGATGCGCTCTCAACAGAAGTTGGACACCCTGTCCAAGCAACTAGCAACGGCGAATCTGGTTCAAGCCACCAGAGAGAACAAAGGGAAGCAGGCGGCTTCTCACCACAAGAAGAAGGACTTCTCGAATCTGAAAGTGAAGGGTCCAGGATTCAAGCAACAGAAGTCCAAGTCCCATGTGACTTGCTTCAACTGTGGCAAGAAGGGTCACTATAAAAGTGAATGCAAGTCCAAGCCCAAAGAGCAAGGTGAGCCTAACAAGGTTTTTTTGGTTACTAATCAGGTTGCCATGATAGCACAGGTTGCAACTGTGGGGGCAGACTTGGACTGGTGGATAGACACTGGCGCGACATGTCATGTCTGTTCAGACAAGGACTGGTTCGTCTCCTATGAGCCTACTTCCGAGAAAGTCATGATGGCGAACCAGGCACAAGCTGAAATACTGGGGATCGGGACGGTGGAGCTGAAGCTTACATCGGGGAACATTCTGACGCTTCAAGGTGTGAAGCATGTTCCTGCAATCGCAAAGAACCTGATCTCTGGGAGCCTGCTCTGCAACGCAGGCTTGAGGATGGACATCAATGCTGGCCAAATGGTGATGTCCAAGAAGGGTAGTTTCTTCGGGAAAGCTTTTCAGACTGAAGGAATGTACAAAATTCAGCTTAATCCAGCATAATAATGTCAATGCTATCACTAGTTTGAATTACTCTCTTGAGTTGTGGCATAATAGACTAGGACATGTTCATTGTAAGCGAATAAACAAAATGTCTAGT